>KK901504.1:23331-44224 GCA_000696445.1 Aquilaria agallochum
TTATACTAAGAGTCCATTCCTAAGTACCTAGCGCTTATCCTTTTCCAAAGGATAGCCTATGTGGTGTGGGCAGGTGTTCCGTTGATCAATTATGGACTTGGGTTGTTACAGATGGTATTAGAGCCAGGTTTGGTTCAAAGTATGTGGTTGAGTCCGCTGGTATGGGACGGTGGAACTTCCTTATACTAAGAGTCCATTCCTAAGTACCTAGCGCTTATCTTTTTCTAAAGGATGGCCCATGTAGTGTGGGCAGGTGTTCCATTGACCAGTTCTGGACTTGGGTCGTTATAGGGACCAAGTAACCTCTCTAATCGGACTACTTAGCCCCTGGCCAAGTAGCCTCTCGAATCCAAGATCAGTCCCGGTAGACGATGCATGTGCATACCCACTATGCCACACCATTGTGGTCCCAGGTCGGCTCTGATACCATATGTAACAACCCAAGTCCAGAACTGGTCAACGGAACACCTGCCCACACCACATGGGCTATCCTTTGAAAAAGGATAAGCGCTAGGTGCTTATGTTCTGGAATTGGAGCCTATATATCCACATAAGGCTTCCCACAATTCACCCATGTGGGATATGGGGGTGTTACAAACTCCCCCCCTTTATGTACCCAACGTCCCCATTGGGGTCAATCGGATTACTTGGTTCCTCAAACCAAGTAACCTCTCTAATCGGACTACTTAGCCCCTCGCCAAGTAGCCTCTCGAATCCAGGATCAGTCCCGGTAGACGATGCATGTGCATACCCACTATGCCACACCATCGTGGTCCCGGGTCGGCTCTGATACCATCTGTAACGACCCAAGTCCAGAACTGGTCAACGGAACACCTGCCCACACCACATGGGCTATCCTTTATGAAAAGGATAAGCGCTAGGTACCTAAGAATGGACTCTCAGTATAAGGAAGTTCCCCCGTCCCATACTAGCGAACACAACCACATACTTTGAACCAAACCTGGCTCTGATACCATCTGTAACGACCCAAGTCCAGAACCGGTCAACGGAACACCTGCCCACACCACATGGGCTATCCTTTATGAAAAGGATAAGCGCTAGGTACCTAAGAATGGACTCTCAGTATAAGGAAGTTCCCCCGTCCCATACCAGCGGACACAACCACATACTTTGAACCAAACCTGGCTCTGATACCATCTGTAACGACCCAAGTCCAGAACCGGTCAACGGAACACCTGCCCACACCACATGGGCTATCCTTTATGAAAAGGACACCACATGGGCTATCCTTTATGAAAAGGATAAGCGCTAGGTATTTAAGAATGGACTCTCAGTATAAGGAAGTTCCCCCGTCCCATACCAGCGGACACAACCACATACTTTGAACCAAACCTGGCTCTGATACCATCTGTAATGACCAAAGTCCAGAACCGGTTAACGAAACACCTGCCCACACTACATGGGCTATCCTTTATGAAAAAGATAAGCGCTAGGTGCTTATGTTCTGGAATTGGAGCCTATATATCCACATAAGGCTTCCCACAATTCACTCATGTGGGACATGGGGGTGTTACAAGTTGAAACTGGGATGCTGTGTGTCGGGACCCACTTCAGTTACTCATGACTTATAACAGCAACCACCAAGAAAATGTCTAAAGAAACTAATCTAAATACATATACATGGAAGGCGCGGAGAGAAACCTTTGGGCCCAAGACTGAAGATCATACGGAAGGGACATTTTTTCTTGCTTTGGTCGAGAGACTTATACCATTCTGTCCAATAAGATTCCTTTCCATGTAGTGTCCTCCTAATTTGTTTTCCAAATCAGGTGAAGAGTTGAAACTCATAATGTATGGGCTGCTTTGCTCGCAATGTGTCCGGAATTTCCGGATCCACTTCATTGACTTGACTTATAACAGCAACCACCAACAGAATGTCTAAAGAAACTAATTTTTCTTGTAAAAGCACAATCATTTGATTTGATTTAAAAAATATAATTTTTAAAAACACATACGTCATATTCTCATCAACCTCAATCTTTTTGCCTGCTCGGAGAACGAAACTATAGACGGTGTCATACACAAAAAGTGATACCCAATGAAAAAATCAACATAAACACAATGATATAAACATCAAGTGACGTACATAATTAATAAATGCCTATGTCAGAAATCCAAAGTGGGCATACAATCTACTCTAAGTTAATGCTTAAATTGCTTGATTAGAATTTGGTTTTGCAAGTTCCCTATTCGATTTCACTCCAACGCTGACCGGAAAAATTGAAACGACAAAAGAATAGAGTATAGAAATTTCCCATGTTACCAATTTAATGCAGCTACATGCTAACTAACCATAATAATTGGATACAAAAAAAAAACGCATAGTGCTAAAACATTTCCCAGAATAACCATTTCTTGCAGCTACTGACTAACAATCGATTGGAACCAACTGAGTGGAGCAAGACTTCCTCCCGGTCATGTTCTTCAAAAGGGCTAATGGCCAGCTTACATGCTCCAGAAGTGCCTGTAAATTTTGCAAATTAGAAATCTTTATAAATAAGGGCCCCAACTATGCTCTCTTTGTTTTCCTCTCTGTGTCATATTTGTGATGTGATTATTCTTTGCAAGAATTTAAACTCAATCCTGGTGCGAAGGACTTCTCTCCATCATTTCTAAATCCCATACCAGGAGGCCTTCTAATGTTGCCTGAGGTTGCAAATGTGGGTTATATGCCAGGTAGCTCGCCTACTGTGGCGGTTGGTGGTGCTTTGCCGAAATTCGTAGTTAGTCTATTCACACCTCTTACATCCATACCTTGGACAGAAAAAAGAAATATATATGCAAAAGAGTGCCAACGTTTATGAAATCTTCACCGAGAAAACTATTCTCTACTTTGTTTCAGTAGGTGATCAAAATCGCATTCTCCCTCACAGTGTAAGCATATGAGAGAAGTAACGATAATTGTCCTACAATGATTGCTACCTGCCAGAACATGAGGTACGCAACTCGGCACACATTTCCCCAAGGGACCAAATGGCACCCTTAGAATGATGGTGAACCGAAATCAGCTAAAGATTCTCTGAACATGCCAACAAAATGACGCTGCCCCAACTTGAAAAGGGATTCACAACTTAAACAAACTTGTGATGTTTATCAACATTTAGTGGAAAAAAGGATGTTGAAAGCAAAGTTGGTCTCTTTAAGGCTTTTTTTCCCATTGGGCTTGCTGAACTTGTTCATTTGTGAAGCAATAAAATACTTAGATCAAGTGAACATAGAAAGTGTATCATGGTGGAACTCAAGCATTTTATATCAGTTTCTGTATTAGTTTTTTTATTTTTTTTGACTAATTTTTAGGACTCAAAACTCTTTATGTGCACCAGTCTTTTAACAAAGAAAACCCCTAGCTGTTTGAGCAAACTATTGTCTTTTTAATCATGGGAAAGTATTGTTACCTAGAAAATAATTACTATATTAGCTTAGCTAAAGTAATTTAAATAAAAACAATAGTTAAGATTAGAACATGCTAATCAGATGCCTTATTCTTAAATGGAGAAGATGATTACTTACCTAATGGATGTGGGAACTTAATATGGATGTCCAGAGGCTAGATACTCTCGATAGAATGAAGGAGGTTGTCATATACATCTCAAAAATTGTTCCTTCAAAGTCTTTGAAGTTCTTGTTGGACAAGAATTCTATAAAGGAGGGTAAATGTGTGTTTTTTGTTTTATGCTAACGTAGTCTACCTGCAAAACCACTCTATTCCTTGCTTCTGGAGCAATGGATCATGATGCTTCAATTAAATGTCTCTAGAGATCAATCTGACTATTTACCAGTGTTTAACAGATGGACTGGCCACACTTCCTTCTTCACTAGAGACCTTTCAAACTTATCAAGAGCTTTGCATACTGATAATAGTTCTTCCTTAGATGGGTAGCCTGTTCCTGAATTGAGATTTATGTTTGTTGGAGTATGACTTGATATATAGCAGTTGCAAATGTGCATATTTTGCTTTTGTACCTGTGCATGTCCTAGATGAACATCTCTAATTTGTACTAATTGTAGCCGTTCGGAGATCACCGGTGCCCTATTGGTTGCTTGATGAGGCTTCCCTCATCTTTTGAGTAAGTATGGACCATGTGACCTTAACTCTTTTCTTTAGATAAAATGCTTTTAACTCTCATTGCATTGTCCAATCCAAGGACCATGTGTAATAACCTTAGAAATTAAGGAAAAGAAAATTACCAAATTACCCTAAATACAAAATTAACATTTTTCCCTCAATGGTATTTTTGTAATTTTACCTATCAATTTAGAAAATCAATGTAAAACTAAGAATCTTGATTTTTAGATAATCCCTTTAATGGTTGTTAAGTCAAATTTCAAACCAGAGGCTCAAAGTCATTTTCTTTAGGCTAGAGCCATTTTTATCATTTCCAACTAAGCATCGAATGGAAAATCTGGGAGTACCATAGGATTCTTCTCATAAAAATGAGTCAAAATAAATTTGCTTCACTCAATTTTGAATTCATTTGCTTAAGTTTTAAAAAATTTAGCTTACGCATTGTAGCAACGTGATTTTTATAGGAGTCGCCACCAATCAGTTTACCTAGGTCGATTGGATACCTGTAATGGTCTGCGAGAGATTCTAAGATCGTGAGTCGGTTACGCTAAAATAACCCTGTTAAAGCGCCCGGATATTGGTACCATGGGGTTTAGTTTTTATCTTTTCCTAACTATTTATTTCTTGATCTAACCTTTGGTAGAGAATAATTTTAATAAATTTTATTTAATTTAATTCCAAACCATGAGTCTTATCAGATCAGCCGAATATGGAAATTTAAATCTTTAATACTTGATTTTTTATAATAAATTTATAAATTTAATATTTTCGAACCATGGATTCTATCGAACCACCTGGATATGGAATTTAATGAAATTTAATTTTTATTTAAATGTTTTAATTAATTATTAATCCATATCATAAATTCTGCCGAATTATCCAAATACGGATTTTTTAATCTTGGTATTTAAATTTTATTCATTTAAAAGTTTGATATTTTCCAAACCGTGGATCCTCTCGGATCACCCGGATATGGAATTTAATGAAAATTTTAATTTTTTTTAATTTTTTTTTGAATATTTTGATAAATTATTAATCCATATCATAAATTCTATCGAATTATCTGAATATGAATTTTTTAATGATCTTAATATTATTTTCTTTTTATTAATTTTTTTTATTTTTATTTTTTTCTTTTCATTATTTTTTTGTTTAATGAAAGATTTTTTTTAAAGCAATTATCTAATCCATAGATTTAAAAAAATATACTTATTTAAAAAACATTTATTTTTGTTGAATCGTCTAACTATGATTTTTTTATTTTATTTTTTTTATAAAAGGAATAAAAAGGTTAACTTTTGTTATTTAAAGGAAATAAAAAAAGTGTATTAATATTCCAATTAATGTTTAAAATGACGAAAAAAAAAGGACGGGGGGCTTGGTTGTAATGATAAAAAAACATAATAAAATAAGGAAGTAAGATGGGTTTTTGGCCAGCCATAAAAATGATAAATAAATAAAAAAAGGTTAGTCATCCACATAAAGAAAAATAAATTGCAGAAAGTAAACAAAAAAGGTAAATAAATAACATGGGGTGCTTAACCATCCACATAAAAATAAAGTGCAGAAAAATAAATAAATAAAGAAGTAAATAAAGTGAGAAAAGTAAATAAACAAAGAAATAAATAAAGTGCAGAAAAATAAATAAATAAAGAAAATGGGGCGTTTAGTCGTCTGTAGCAACGTGATTTTTATAGGAGTCGCCACCAATCAGTTTACCTAGGTCGATTGGATACCTATAATGGTCTGCGAGAGATTCTAAGATCGTGAGTCGGTTACGCTAAAATAGCCCTATTAAAGCGCCCGGAAATTGGTACCATGAGGTTCAGTTTTTATCTTTTCCTAACTATTTATTTCTTGATCTAACCTTTGGTTGAGAATAATTTTAATGAATTTTTGTTTAATTTAATTCCAAACCATGAATCTTATCAGATCAGCCGGATATGGAATTTTTAATTTTTGATACTTGATAATTTTATAATAAGTTTAATAATTCCGACCCATGGTTTCTATCGAACCACCCGGATACGGAATTTAATGAAATTTAATTTTTATTTAAATTTTTTAATTAATTTCTAATCCATATCATAAATTCTGCCGAATTATCCGAATATGAATTTTTTAATCTTGGTACTCAATTTTTATTCATTTTTATTTTAAATTTGAAATTTTCCAAAACCATGGATCCTATCGAATCACTTGGATATGGAATTTAATAAAATTTTTTAACTTATTATTGAATATTTTAATTCATCCATATCATAAATTCTGCCGAATTATTCGAACATGGATTTTAATGATCTTAATATTATTTTCATTATATATATATATATATATATATATATNATTTTATTTTATTTTATTTTAGTTCTCTTCCATTGAGATGTAATTTTGGTTGGTTGGTTGTATGGTTGTAATGATGTGATGTATGATGTATGTTTGGCGCTAGTATCATACTAGGACCGCTTATAACAAGAATTAAATTAGAAATATGTTAGGACCGCCTAAATAAACACCGCTAGTAGCATGTTTAGGGCCGGCGAGACAAACACCGCTAGTACCATGTTTAGGGCCGACAAGCTCATTAGCAACATGATGAGATTGGAAGGAACCGTTAGTGGCATGTTAGGGCCGTAATAAATTATTATAAGCCGATAGATAAAGGATTAGGAGCGTAAATACTAAATGACCAATTTAGAAAGAATTCACGAGAAATGAGATGAACATTTATCACAAATACACTTAAAAGATATCATTGATTGTCATGACATCATGTAACACTAAACTAAGATAACGTGATAAAAGAAATAGGATGCACTAGAATCATGGCATTGTACTAAAAAGAGCTAAAATAAAATAAGCTACGGTCATGCATCAATTGGTTGTTGCATATGATTGATGTTTTTCATACATAAGATTGCATTAAGTAAAAGATTTGAAGAGTAAGATAAAATACGAGGCATGCAAGATTGGTGACAAACCATATCTACATGACCTAACAAGCCGTAAATTTAGACGAGAGGTTCGGAACGGACGATTCGAACCCGAGAGGCATGTTAGGGTGGCGGCGGACCGTCCCTAGTCATGGCCCGATATTGACACGGAGTATGGAGATATGATTTGTGCGCTGTCGGACCACAGCTGGCGAGGGACCATGCTTATGGCTGTTATCACGAGAGGCTCTACCTCGGTGTAGGTATCCCGAGAGGCTCTAGCTTGGTGGCATCCTTAGTGGCACTGCCTAAGAGTTATCCCGAGAGTGGGTGATGTACACACTCACCACCCTAGGTTCGTACGACGGCATTTAAGTATTGGATTAAATGATCGATCAATAAGTTATTATTTAATCGGTAAAAGGAATTATGCATATACATGGTAGTTCAAGCATGCTAGTAGGACTTTGATTTTGTTGTCATGATGTTGTATGGAATTGTTCTTTACTTAAATTGCTACAGCTTAAAGGTTATTATTCGTTGTTGTTTGTTACGGGAATATTAGGACCCATGCGATGGGCCTGATACTTCCCCCTTACTGAGCAAGTTGTGCTCACCCCTCCTCTTAACATGTTTTTCTTAGGTGAGTACTATGAGGAGACAGAGTACACTGAACCATATAACGAGGTTCAAGATGTGGAGCAGACTGAGTGAGGGTATGCTGTAGCCCCTCGAAAGTAGAACTGGCTGGGACTGGGTTTTAACTTTGTGTTATTTGATTTCTAAAGAAACATATGGTTTGTTTTAAATTGACACATTATGCGCATATTAGTTTCCTGGGATTGTCACTTAACTACTTTGATTTCATTTAATACTCTTATTGTTTGGAAAATAATTTAAACAAAATGTTTTACCCAAATATTTCTTAAATTATTTCAATTAAATGCTTTATAATTCTGGAAATTTAAAATATCTTTTAAAATTAAGGTTTAAAAAATTGGGGGCGTCACAGTTGAATTGTTTAATTATGATTTTTTTTATTTTATTTGATAAAAGGAATAAAAAAAGATTAACTTCTTGTTATCTAAAGGAAATTAAAAAATATATTAATATTCTAATTAATATGTAAATTGACGAAAAAAAATAAATGACGGGGGGCTTTTATGGTAATAGTAATGATAAAAAAAATACGAAAATAAAGAAAGTAAGACGAGCATTTGGCCAAACATAGAGAAGAAAAAAATGATAAATAAAATAAGGTTAGTCATCCACATAAAAGAAAAATAAATTGCAAAAATTAAGTAAAAAGATAAACAAATAACGTGGGGTGTTTAACCATCCACGTAAAAATAAAGTAGAAGGTATAACCTTTCATAAAAAAAATAAGGAGAATAAACACCAAAAGTTAGCTGTTAGTGGCCTATCTACAAAAATAAAAAAAAGTTAGTGACTTATATAAACAAAATGAAAAGTAGAAGGTATAACCTTCCATGAAAAAAATAAGAAAAAAAAAGAAAATAAACAAAGCACACGAAAGATTATTGTTAGTTCTGCCAAAATAAAAAAAAGGTTAATGACTTGAATAAAAAAAATGAAAAGATGAAAGGTTAAAAGAGAGTTATACCCAAAAGGAAAAAATTCAAATCTAGCAGGTCGCTTGGCTGAAACAGTTTTCTTTGCTTTTTCTTCATTTTTCGGCAACAATAGCGCAATCGGACTGCTGGGCTTGGCGGCGGCGGCTAGGGCTATTCCAGGGAGGATGAGGATGGTGGCCAGTGTGAGGACAACGGCGAAAGGATTGACGAAAAAGTGGTTTTGGCTTAGAAACGTTGGCAGTAGGGAGCAGGAATAGAAGTTTAGGATTTTTCTGGATGAGGAAGGAGAACCAGGGACTAAAGCTACAGTTTTTCTTTTTTTAAAAAGGAGCTCAAATCTTTCTCTTTTTTCGTCCCTTCTTCACAGATTTGGACCCCTATTTATAAGGGAAGGAGGCTTGAATTCTATGATTAAAAAATTTTGAAATTTAATTAAAAACAGACTTATAACAGTTTTAGTCCTTTACGTCTCTTTGACTTCTAGTCTGGTCCCGAAATTACTGATTGACCCCAAATTTGTCTTTTCTGTCAATTTGGCCCAAACCTTGCGAATAATCACCCAAATTTCCCTAGAACTTCCAGATTTCTTCAGATTCTTCCCAAACTTCTCATTTTTGTCATATTTACCCCAATCTTCTAATTTTTGTCAATTTTTTTTTAAATTTTATTTTATATTTTATACATACATATAGATATATATATTATTTTTAACTAACCCTATAAAACAAAATGCCCCCATAAGCTATCTAATTTAATTTTTTTCTTTTTTTTAACAATAATAATTAATTGAAATTTTTATAAAAAAAAATTTAAGAGGGGTCGAACGAAATTGGGTGTCAACAGTTGCCCCCCTTTGCATGCTTCATGAGACATGATGCATGCAAAGCCGTTACCAAATTTCGTCCGACTTAGCTAGGCATTGAGAACCTTCTCGTCGCCTAAACTCTGAGGAGAAAAACCTTTTTTTTCTCCTTCTTTTTGAGGTTAAGGAACCTTCCTTAGATCCTCTACGACAGGAACTCTTCTATCGTCGAAGAAAAAATTGATTGATGATGGATTGAGTTTGAGGTTAAGGAGATTTCCTTAGAACCCTATAACAGGAAGGCTCCTATCGTTGAAGAAAAAATTGACAGATTGATTGATTGAGTTTGAGGTTAAGAAGATTTCCTTAGAACCTCTACGACAGGAAGGCTCCTATCGTTGAACAAAAATTGACTGATTGATTGATTGAGTTTGAGGTTAAGGAGATTTCCTTAGAACCTCTACGACAGGAAGGCTCCTATCGTTGAAGAAAACTTGACTGATTGATTGATTGAGTTTGAGGTTAAGGAGATTCCCCTGGAACCTCTACGACAGGAAGGCTCCTATCGTTGAAGAAAAATTGACTGATTGATTGATTGAGTTTGAGGTTAAGGAGATTTCCCTGGAACCTTTATGACAGGAAGGCTTCTATCGTTGAAGAAAAATTGACTGATTGATTGATTGAGTTTGAGGTTCAGGAGATTTCGTTAGAACCTCAACGACAGGAAGGCTCCTATCGTTGAAGAAAAATTGATTGATTGATTGATTGAGTTTGAGGTTCAGGAGATTTCCTTAGAACCTCTACGACAGAAAGGCTCCTATCCTTGAAGAAAAATTGATTGATTGATTGATTGATTGTTTGAGGTTCAGCAGATTTCCTTAGAACCTCTACGACAGAAAGGCTCCTATCGATGAAGATGATTGATTGATTGAGTTTGAGGTTAAGGAGATTTCTGTAGAACCTTTACGACAGGAAGGCTCCTATCATTGAAGAAAAATTGACTGATTGATTGATAATTTGATGTTAATGAGATTTCCTTAGAACCTCTACGATAGGAAGGCTCCTATCGTTAAAGAAAAATTGATTGATTGATTGATAGGTTGAGGTTAAGGAGATTTCTTTAGAATCTCTACGATAGGAAGGCTCCTATCGTTGAAGAAAAATTGATTGATTGATTGATTGAGTTTAAGGTTTAGGAGATTTCCTTACAATCTCTATGAGAGGAAGGCTCCTATCGTTGAAGAAAAATTGACTGATTGATTGATTGAGTTTGAGGTTAAGGAGATTTCCTTACAATCTCTATGACAGGAAGGCTCATATCGTTGAAGAAAAATTGACTGATTGATTTATAGTTTGAGGTTAAGGAGATTTCCTTACAACCTCTACGATAGGAAGGCTCCTATCGTTGAAGAAAAATTGACTGATTGATTGATTAAGTTTGAGGTTAAGGAGATTTCCTTAGAACCTCTACGACAGGAAGGCTCCTATCGTTGAAGAAAAATTGACTGATTGATTGATTTGATTGATAGGTTGAGGTTAAGGAGATTTTCTTAGAACCTCTACGATAGCAAGGCTCCTATCGTTGAAGAAAAATTGATTGATTGATTGATTGATTAAGTTTGAGGTTAAGGAGATTTCCTTAGAACCTCTATGACAGGAGGCTCCTATCGTTAAAAAAAAATTGACTGATTGATTGATTGTGTTTGAGGTTAAGGAAATTTCCTTAGAACCTCTACGACAGGAAGGCTCCTATCGTTGAAGAAAAATTGACTGATTGATTGATTGAGTTTGAGGTTAAGGAGATTTCCTTAGAACCTCTACGACAAGAAGGCTCCTATCGTTGAAAAAAAATTGACTGATTGATTGGTTGAGTTTGAGGTTAAGGAGATTTCCTTAAAACCTCAACGACAGGAAGGCTCCTATCGTTCAAGAAAAATTGACTAATTGATTGATTGAGTTTGAGGTTAAGGAGATTTCTTTAGAACCTCTATGACAGGAAGGCTCCTATCGTTGAAGAAAAATTAACTGATTGATTGATTGAGTTTGAGGTTAAGGAGATTTCCTTAGAACCTCTACGACAAGAAGGCTCCTATCATTGAAGAAAAATTGACTGATTGATTGATTGAGTTTGAGGTTAAGGAGATTTCCTTAGAACCTCTACGACAGGAAGGCTCCTATCGTTGAAGAAAAATTGACTGAGTGATTGATTGAGTTTGAGGTTAAGGAGATTTCCTTAGAACCTCTACGACAGGAAGGCTCCTATCGTTGAAGAAAAATTGACTGACTGATTGATTGATTGTTTGAGGTTAAGGAGATTTCCTTAGAACCTCTACGACAGGAAGGCTCCTATCGTTGAAGAAAAATTGACTGATTGATTGATTGAGTTTGAGGTTAAGGAGATTTCCTTAGAACCCCTACAACAGGAAGGCTCCTATCGTTGAAGAAAAATTGACTGATTGATTGATAGATTGAGGTTAAGGAGATTTCTTTTGAACCTCTACGATAGGAAGGCTCCTATCATTGAAGAAAAATTGACTGATTGATTGATTGAGTTTGAGGTTAAGGAGATTTCCTTAGAACCTCTACGACAGGAAGACTCCTATCGTTGAAGAAAAATTGATTGTAGAAAAAAAGTCTTTTCTCCTTTTGAGTACCTCAAGCAAAATTTGTACGAAGGTAATTGAGGTTGGAATGATTTCTTCGGAAGTATGAATTTTCATAATAAGCGAGTGCAAGAATTTAAACTTCCATGAAATGAGTGAATCTTGATGATGAGAAATAAAACAGACAAATTATGTAAGGGTACGGTTGTTTGGGATCAATATCCAAGGTTTCATCTAATATTTTCTTCAGAAAATATAGATTCCCTTGTGAGATATATCATCCAACTAAGGTTGAAGCTTAGCTACCCCAAAATGTCCTGACTTGTAGGCCTAATAGGATGCGTCTCAAGAGTAAAAAGTACTCCTTACTCAGCCATTCCAAACTAAAGGCTTTGTCTAATGATTTTAATATCAGCATGAGGAAAACTATCCTAAAAGAAGAAGAAGAAATTACCTGAAATGGTGGTTATTGGAAATGGAAAACCTCAAATAAAAATAAAAATGCTGATAATAAAACTAAAAGACAAGATAAACAGGTACATAAGTCCGCTTGCTCTTTTCCACAGTACTTCATAACAACAAGCCGGGTAAAAGACACTTATGGGATAGAACTGGTTGGGAAAGACTGTCGTGACCAGTCTATCTGAATCACTGCTGAATCTGGTTCAGGAACGAAAGCTTCCATTTTGTCTAGCAATGAGTCAACAGTTGATGCAGATATCAAGATTCGCCATGCTGCCTCAGAGATAAATTTCTGCTTCACAGCACGATTCATAAAAGATAACAGACCTGCAAAGAAATAGTTAACATTCAGCAGCCCAATGGGTTTCTGATGCAAATTAAGTTGGGCCATGGAAGCAATTTGGAAGACTTCTCCTAATGTGCCAAAACCGCCTGGTAGAGCAATAAAAGCATCAGCATTAAAAAGCATTTGTAACAAACGCTCTTGCAGATTTTGAACCACTAACTCTTCTCCAATCGTGCCCCCAGAAACCGATTTCAAAGGTGCAGGGATAATACCCAAAACTTGGCTTCCTCCTAAAGATGCTGCTGATGCTACGCCTCCCATTAATCCGACACTACCTCCTCCATAAACTAAATGTATTTTTCGCTCGGCTAATACCCTACCCAAATGGTTGGCTGCTTTTAAGTACTATTCATCTTTTCCAGGAAAGGCCCCAAAAAATACACAAACACTTTGGAATTTATGAGTTGAGGTTTTCTCCATTCCTATCCTTAACTTTGTGAGAAATGAGGAAAAGAGGATGTATTTATAGAGGTGCAATAATTACATTTACAATAGTAGGTATATTATTGTTGGAAGAGAATGAAAATTTTCAAAAGTGGCAGCTAGCATAAACAGTAGTCATGACTATGGCTCACGTTAGGAGTAGGTACATTATTGTCAGAAGAGAAGGAAAATTTCCAAAACGACAGCTTATATGTACAGTAGTTGTGACTTTGGTTCACGTCTTCCACTGGTTTTACATCCAGTAATAGCTTCAACGCTTTCTATGAATCGGGGATTTGCTTCCCTTCCAATTTTCTTACAAACTGGCAAACAGGGTCTTTTAAAGTCAGATTCCTAAGACTGTAATGATCTCGTTCTTTTTGAAAAGTCATCCATAAACCGATAATTTCCCATTGCACTATTCCACAAGAATGCGTTTCAAGAGTCAATAGGATATCATCCAAAGATTCCTTACGCAGGCCATTCTTAATGAATTTTCTTCTATCTTCACGATTTCTGGTAATCGTCCCTGAAGAACGACATTTAGTATCACAATTCCATCGTCCACATTTATCACAGACGCCTAGCCTCTTTGCTCTTCGCTTTTTGGCATAAGCGCTTTTACCTAAGCCGGGCCTACGAGGCATGAATGCACTTGAAACTTCACCAGCCGAGCGAACCTTAGCTTCAATTAACTATCGCACATTATCAGGAATGCCTTTGTGCATAAATACTCTGATTCTTTCACATCTAGCTTGGTAAATCTTTTTAAGAACATTTATTGGGAGGGAAGGAAAATACTTTCGCAGGGCGGAAAGAGAAGAATCCATTGACGAGAGAATAATTTGAGAGAAAAAAGGAAGAAATCAGTTATTGTAGGAAACTAAAATAACCGACTAAGAGAGTTACGGAGTACCGTACCCGCTACTTAACCGGAAAGAAGAACACGCATTTATAGCGATGAAAGGATGACGTGTTAATTACGCTTACAGGAGCAAGTACATTATCGTCAAAAGAAAAGGTAATTTTTCAAAATGACAGCTTGTATGTACAATAATTGTGACTGTGGCTCACATCTTCCACTGGCTTTACGTCCAGTAACGGCTTCAACGCCTTCTATGAGTCGAGGATTTGCTTCCCATCCAGTTATCTTACAAACTGGCAAACAGGGTCCTTTAAAGTCAAATTCCCAAGACTGTAACGGTTTCGTTCTTTATGGTAAGTCCTCCATAAATTGACAATTTCACGTTGCACTATTCCACAAGAATGTGTTTCAATAGTCCCTCGAATATCCTCTAGAGATTCCTTACGCAGGCCATTCTTAATGAATTTTCTTTTATCTTCACGATTTTTGGAGATGAATCCTAAAAAGCGGCATTTAGTATTGCAATTCCATCATCCGCATTTATGACAGATGCCTAGCCTCTTTGCTCTTCACTTTTTGGCATAAGGGCTTTTACCTAAGCCGGGCATACGGGGCATAAATGCATCTGAAACTTTACCAGCCGAACGGACCTTAGCTTCAATTAACCACTGCACATTGTCAGGAATGCCTTTGCGTATAAAAACTCCAATTCTTTCACATCTAGCTTGGTAGATCTTTTTAAGAACATTTATTCGGAGAGAAGGAAAGTACTTTAGTAGAGCAGAAAGAGTAGAATCCATTGATGAGAGAAGAATTTGAGAGAATAGAGGAACAAATCAGTTTTTATAGGAAACTGTAATAACTGACTATGAGAGCCACGGGGTACCGTATCTGCTACTTAACCGGAAAGAAGAACACGCATTTATAGCGATGAAAGGATAACGTGTTAATTACGCTTACAGGAGCAAGTTCATTATTGTCAAAAGAAAAGGTAAATTTTCCAAATATGACAAATTATATGTACAGTAATTGTGATTGTGGCTCACATCTTCCACTGGTTTTACATCCAGTAACGGCTTCAACGCCTTCTATGAGTCGGGGATTTGCTTCCCATCCAGTTTTCTTACAAACTGGCAAACAAGGTCTTTTAAAGTCAGATTCCCGGGACTATAACGCTCTTGTTCTTCATGAAAAATACTCCATAAACCAAGAAATTCGCGTTGCACTGATCCACAAGAATGCGTCTCAAGAGTCAATCGGATATCATCCAACGAATCCTTACTCAGGCCATTCTTGATGAATCGTATTTTATCTTCTCGATTATCGGAGATCATTCCTAAAGAACGACATTTAGTATTACAAGTCCATCGNCCATCCAGTTTTCTTACAAACTGGCAAACATGGTCTTTTAAAGTCAGATTCCCGGGACTATAACGCTCTTGTTCTTCATGAAAAATACTCTATAAACCAAGAAGTTTGCGTTGCACTGATCCACAAGAATGCGTCTCAAGAGTCAATCGGATATCATCCAACGAATCCTTACTCAGGCCATTCTTGATGAATCGTATTTTATCTTCCCGATTATCGGAGATCATTCCTAAAGAACGACATTTAGTATTACAAGTCCATCGACCACATTTATGACAGACTTGTAACCTTTTTGCTCTTCGCTTTTTGGCATAAGAGCTTTTGCCTATGCTAGGCATGTGAGACACAAATGCATTTGGGAGTTCACCTGCCAGACGAACCTTAGCTTCAATTAACCATCGCACATCTTCAGGGATTCCTTTGTGCATCAAAACTCTTAATCGTTCACAGCGAACTTGGTAAATCTTTTTAAGAATGTTCATTAGGAGAGAAGGAAAGTGTTTTCGCAAGGTAGAAAGAGTAGGATCCATTTTCTAGAAGGAAATAAAAGAAATAATGGAGGAAGGAATCAGTTATTATGGGCAACTGAGACAACCGACTTGAGAGTCACAGAGTACCGTATCCGCCACTTAACCAGAAAAATGGAGCCTACTTTTTTTTTTTTTGACAATATTTTGATGTCATAGATATCTCTGATCTTTGTTATTCCGTCGACCTGACGTTGATCCTGTCCTTATAGGTGAAGCCTCAATTATCGAATCCATTGCCAGCTTTTGACAAATTGTCAACGACAATATTTCATGACGTATACCTTATCCTTGACCATGGCTATCTCTTATCTTTGATATTTGAGGTGACGTCGATTCTGTCCTCACGGGTGTAACCTCGATTATCGAATCCATTGCCAGCTTTTGACAAATTGTCAACGACAACCTTTTTTTGACGTCTACCTTATCCTTGACCATAGTGTTGAACTTCTTGACGCGGCTTGGTCGAGCGTATTAGCTGTGCCTTCAGTGACATACTGGAATGAGCTGATGAAGTTAAAGTCTCAGCTTATACTGTTGTAATCATGCCGCGGATGTGCTCTCCGTTTGATCCCTGTTATGCAAAAGCCATGTATGCATGACGTGAAAATGCATGAATGTAGGGCATGTGTAACTAATGTCTCTCCTTTTTTTGTTTTGTTTTGTTTTTTTTTTGTTTTCTTGTATGGATCTAGTCTTTCATGTCTTTGCTTTACTAAATTCTTTTTACGATGGCCTTCCCGGATTACGATTGAATCTTTTTATGCTTCTCAGCTCTCGTTCATTGCCTTAAAAGCTCAATTCTTTTCGAAAGCCCCTTTAAAGAAGTTTTTCTTGACTTGTTCCTAAATTTTGGTCTCAACTTCCTTAACGTTTTCCCACATCATACTTTATGCCTCTTTGGATAGTCATCCTTGTTGAAACATTCGTGAGTATGCTTCCTTCTTGTTGATATAATCATGATCCTACTTTTAATTGTAAGACTTTTGAAGCGATGATCCAGGCAACCATCAAGGTCATCTACCGAAGATTTGTTACTCCTTTTTACCTGTTAGCTAATGTTTTGTGCCATTCGCAAAGCAGGACCTCGATCTTACCTGTTTTAATTCATAAAGATTATCAAAGTAATCTACGGTCTTTGCTTTTTCTAAGTTTTAATTATTACTACCTTTCCTACAAAGTCACAATTTATTGCACACTTGAGGCCAGCAAGAATGTGAGATTTGAATAAAAAGAGCTAGAGAGAATTGGCTTTTCATTTATGGATAAGAGAATATAAAAGTTGAATGTGAGATTTGAAGAAGAAGAGCTAGAGAGAATTGGATTTTTATTTATGAGTAAGGGAATATAAAAGTTTTGGGTACAGATGAAGAACAATGAAAATTTGAGAAAAGAACACTCTTTTTGACAACTTTGATCAAACAAGCTCTGCCAACCCTGTATCCACTTCTTCCTTTCTGTTCGAAAACTTCATCATTATGCAAAGTATTTCTTCACTGAATCTGAATTCACTGGTTTTGGTAGCTCTCGTCCATCCATTTCTTTCAGAATTAGAGCCCCTCCTGAAAGGCATTCTTCACCACATACGGTCCATCATAGTTTGGTGTCCATTTTCCTCTAGAATCATGCTGAATGGGTAGAATTTTCTTGAGCACTATGTCACCTTCATGAAATTGCCGTGGGTGAACTTTTTTATTGTAAGCACGAATCATCCTCCTTTGATAAAGCTGTCCATGGCAGAGGGCCGTCATTCTTCTTTCATCAATTAGGTTTAATTGCTCATATTTAGCCTTGACCCATTCCGCTTCTTTCAATTGGGTATCCATTAGTACCCTTAATGAAGGAATCTCAACTTCAATTGGGCAATACGGCCTCCATACCATATACCAGAGAAAAAGGAGTTGCTCCAGTAGAAGTACGGATAAAAGTTCTGTAAGCATGTAATGCGAAAGGTAACATCTCATGCCAGTCCTTGTAAGTGATAATCATCTTTTCAATAATTCTCTTGATATTTTTATTGGCTGCTTCTACTGCGCCATTCATCATCGGTTGATAAGGCGTTGAATTGAGATGCTTGATCTTGAACTGTTGGCATAAAGTCTGCATCATTGCATTATTCAAGTTCGTGGCATTGTCTGAGATGATACATTCTGGCAGCCCATAGTGACAAATGATCTTTTTCTTAATGAACCGGCATACCACCTTTTAAGTTACATTTGCGTAAGACATAGCTTCTACCCATTTGGTGAAGTAGTCTATTGCCACTAGAATGAATTTGTGACCATTAGAAGCTTTGGGGGTAATTGCTCCAATGACATCAATTCCTCACATAGCAAAAGGCCAAGGTATTGCTGTTACATTAAGAGGGGCAGATGGAGCCTGAATCTTGTTGGCATATATTTGGCACTTATGACATTTTCTTACGTGATTGATGCAATCACTTTCCAATGTGAGCCAATAGTAGCCAACCCTCATTATTTGTCTTGCCATGGTATGACCACTGATCTTTTGTGCTTCATGAGCATTTATACAGCGAAGTAGCATCGAGTCTGGGGTTTTCTTATAAAGTATGTCTAGGTTTAAAAGAAAACCCATTGACAACCTTCGTAAAAATTTCTTGTCATTTTCTAATGCTTCTGGTGGATATATTCGTTCTTCAAGGTATTTCTTGATATCATGATACCAAGGTTTCCCATCCAATTCTTCCTCCACGCTCATGCAGTAAGCTGGGGAATTTAGTATTTTCATTTCGAAAACAGGAGTATGCTCAAGGTCGCTTATCTTGTACATGGCAGCTAAAGTAGCTAAGGCATCCGGAATTTGATTATCTTCCCTTGGAAGATGATGGAAGCTTATACTGTTAAATTTCCCTGCCAAGTCTAGTATGAACTTTTGGTAAGGGATCAATTTTGCATCCCTTGTCTCCCAATCTCCATTTGTTTGATATATGACCAACGCGGAATCTCCATAAAGTCGGAGATTTCGTACCTTCAGTTCCAGTGCCATTTGGAATCCCATAGCACATGCCTCATATTCTACTATATTGTTGGTACAATGAAATGTGATTTTCGCTATGAGGAGGAACTGCTCTCCACTTGGAGAGATAAGTATAGCTCCAATCCCTTGTCCAAAAGCATTATATGCCCCATCGAACGCCATTTTCCATATTTCATCATCTTCAGAGACTTCCTGATCTATCGTCATTATATCTCCATCAGGAAAGTCCATTTTCATTGGCTCATAATCATCCAATGTTCTATCGGCCAGATATTCGGCAATCGCACTCCCTTTTACAGCCTTTTGGGTGATATACTGTATGTCGTATTCAGACAACAACATTTGCCATTTTGCGATCCTTCCTGATAAAGCGGGTTTCTCAAAGATGTATTTGATGGGATCAGTCTTGGAGATCAGCAATGTGGTGTTGTTGAGCATGTAGTGTCGTAGTCGGTTTGCTACCCATGCAAGGGCACAACAAGACTTTTCTACTACTGAGTATTTCGCTTCATATGTGGTAAGCTTCTTGCTCAAGTAGTAAATTGCATGCTCTTTCTTGCTTGTCTCATCGCGTTGACCCAATACGGATCCTAATGAAGAATCCTGTATTGATAAGTATAGAATCAACGGTTCTCCAGATCGGGGTGGTACCAAGACTGGTGGATTTGATAGGTATTGCTTGATTTGCTTAAATGCATCTTGACATTCATTATTCCACTCAATTGGATTGTTTTTCTTTAGTGATTTGAAAAGACGTTCACACTTGGACGTCAATTGTGATATGAACCTTGCTATGAAGTTGATTCTGCCCAGAAAACTTCTTACTTATTTTGGAGTCTTTGGGGGTTGCATTTCTTGTATCGCCTTGACTTTACTTGGGTCAACTCGAATCCCATCTTTGCTTACCATGAAACCTAATAACTTGCCTAAAGAGGCTCCAAAAGTACATTTGGCAGGATTCAATTTTAGTTGATACCTGTGAAGTCTATCGAATAGCTTTCTCAGTACTTTTAGATGCCCCCTAGCAATGAAAGTTTTGGCAATCATGTCATCTACATATACTTCAATTTCTTTATGCATCATGTTATGGAATAAGCCGACCATGGTTCTTTGATATGTAGCACCAGCATTCTTTAACCCAAAAGGCATCACCTTATAGTAGAAGGTACCCCAAAGGGTAACAAAAGCGGTTTTTATCATATCATCTGGGTTGAGTTTGATTTGATTGTACCCCGAAAAACCATCCATGAAGGAAAAGTAGGAGTTTCCTGCGGTATTATCCACCAACGTATCAATGTGAGGGAGTGGGAAGTTATCTTTAGGGCTGGCCTCGTTCAAGGGCCGGTAGTCCTGATAAACTCTTAGTTTCCCACTCTTTTTCTTTTCAACTGGAACTATGTTGACGACCCATTCTGTATATTTAGCGACTCCAAGGAATCCGGCATCCCATAGCTTTTGAATCTCATCTTTTACTCTCAAGATCATATCCGGCTTTAATCTTCGTAACTTCTGTTTGACGGGCTCACCCCAGGCTTCAATGGTATTTTGTGTAGCACTATGTCTGAGCTTAAGCCGGGCATATCTCGGTATGACCAAGCAAATACATCCACATATTCCTTCAATAAGTGGATTAGTTCTTCTTTCTCTTCAGGAGGAAATAGAGTGCCAATTTTAACTTCTTTTACATCCTGACTGGTTCCCAAGTTGAATGTCTCAGTTGGTTCCTGACTTGTTGCTCTTTCTTTTTCATCTTGCTCGATCATTCTTAATAACTCATGAGATATTTGAAGATCTTCGTCATCCAAGTCAGCAGTGTTTACAGGATTATCAAAGTTCATTCTTTCATTGTCATCAAAGAGAGTTTCAGGTCTGCATTAGCCAGAGA
>KK901504.1:44368-54536 GCA_000696445.1 Aquilaria agallochum
ATGCAAACTGGTGCTTTATTTATAATGTGCGTAAATCACAACTTTATTGGAATGAAAAGCAATAACTAAAAGGTTCACTTAAGCAAAGACTACACCCTATTAATTGAACCTTTCTTTAGGAGGTTTTTACTATTAGATTACTTCGAAAAGCTCTCGATTACAACAGGCAGTTCTATCGCCTCCCAATTGTTCAGCACATCCCGTGGGCTACAGGGTTGAACGAGCTCCTCATTTTCGGGTGAATCACTGATTATTGCCTGAATCGAAAGATGTTCAAAAGAGTTGTTGATGCTGATGGTCAGCGTGTCTTCATTGTCATTTTTCGGAATCAAGCCACCACTCACAAATGTCTCAGTGATGTCAGGGATATCCAGATTTCTTTCCTCTAGATGATGCCCTTTTAGTTGTGCAATCCTCTTTTCTCTCTTTTCAGCTATCGTCTTCATTTTGTCTTGCCTTGTCGATGTGAAACCTAAGCCATATTTCCCTTCATTTGCAGAGATTTTCAATGGTTTTGAGATCCCTTGTAAATCTTGTCCCAGACCTAACCCCGGTGAGTATCCTCCTTTCATCATGAGTTTGGCGACCATGCGACTTGTTTTGGAGATGCTAGGCATGGGTTCTTCTTCATATTCACCGACATAGGTAGCATTAACAATTTCAAAAGACCTAAAAGAGCAATCAGGCATATCTTCATTGACCTCGACATATTGAGCATCCGCGGGGTCTAGATAGCAGGATGTCTTCTTCAGCAAAGACTGTTATTAACTTTCCTTCAATGATGAATTTCAGTTTTTGATGTAATGAAGAGGGAATTGCCCCGACCATATGGATCCATGGTCTTCCCAGCAGACAAGTATAAGATGGGTTAATGTCCATAACTTGGAATGTGATGTGGAAGACACAGGAACCAATCCCTATCGGTAGCTCTATTTCTCCAACAACATCTCTCCTTGTCCCATCAAATGCTCGAATGATGATATGACTGTTGTTGAGGTATGATGGTTCTATACCAAGCTTATGTAAGGTTTCAAGTGGCATTAAATTTAGAGCTGACCCATTGTCGATAAGAACTCTAGCCATAATTCGATCTTTGTATTTAGTCAAAATATGTAGAGCCTTAGAGTGACCTCTTCCTTATGCTGGTATCTCATCATCAGTGAATGTGATGAGATTTTGTGCCGCAATGTTGTTGATGAGGTGGTCAAAATTATTCACAGAAATATCTTGCTCAACAAAGGCTTTGTTCAAGACTTTAAGGAGGGTTTCTCGATGAGCGTTAGAACTTAAGAATAATGAGAGTATAGAAATCTTTGCTGGCAGTCGGTTTAACTGCTCCACGATACTATACTCGCTTTGTTCATCTGTTACCACTCGAGGCACCCCTTGCTCTTCTGATGTATTTG
Source organism: Aquilaria agallochum (assembly GCA_000696445.1). Taxonomy (NCBI): domain Eukaryota; kingdom Viridiplantae; phylum Streptophyta; class Magnoliopsida; order Malvales; family Thymelaeaceae; genus Aquilaria; species Aquilaria agallochum. The sequence continues at coordinate 45,775 of KK901504.1, forward strand.
TGCTATTAGGCCCGTTTGTTGGGTCTGTGGTATTCTTTTCTTGTTGGAGCTTGCCCATCTACTCTGGCGAATAAGATCGACTGCTTCTAGTCATACTTCTAACTCCAATGGAGTTGATGAAATGTTAGAAGTGTAATCATACTTCCATGGAACAGCCTTATCTGATTTGAAGGGGAATGGAGTCGGGACTTGAATCCTTAAAGGCTTGACAGTAGGTTTTGAAATTGGTATGACTAGTGGCCTTGGCATCGCATTGACTTCTCGCTTTTTAATGATTACATTTGCATCAACACCTTTATCTGGCATAAAAATGCTGAGTTGGGATGAATCCATGAGTTTTTGCATATCCTCACGGAATTCTGAGCATTCTTGAATGGAATGACCCTTACTGTCATGAAAATCACACCATTCTTCATCTTTGATTTCTTTATGTCCAAGAGAAGGATTTCCGATGATGACCCTTTCTTTTACAAGCCATGAATATACATGTTTAAGAGGGGTTATGATGTCGTTGACTGACTTCTTTATCAGTCGGTGTTCCTCTATCATATTAACTGGTTTAGCTTGATAAGGTGGCAATGGGTTGTGAGTGACGTTCGGTTCATCGAAAAATTCCAACCACTTTGAGTCGATTAATTGTTGGACTATGCATTTCAAAGCTATGTAATTCTCTAGACCATGGCCCAGAACACCATCATGATATAGGCAATTTATGCTGGGGTCATACCACCTTGGATATGGAGGTTCTATTGGTCTTGTAGGAATTGGACGGATAAGTTGACTTTCAATGAGCTTTGGATATAACTCAGTGTAAGTCATAGGAATTGGCGCAAAAATTTCCCCTGGTCTTTGTGTGGGTACTGGAGGGGTAGGAACAGGTGGCTGTAATTGATTAGGCCTGTTGGGAGGATAATTATTGGGCCTACTGGAAGGATAGGATAGGCGAGGCCCCATAGCCATAGTACCCACGAGGAGAATCCCTCTTCCGCGTCCAATTTGTTGTACTTCCTCATCCTTTCTTCTGGATGGTCCTCCTCTTTTCATAGTATCATTAAAGGACTCATTGATCTTCCCGGTCCTAATCCCGTGCTCAATTCTTTCTCCAGACATGACAATGTCTGAGAAATTGATCGCCGAATTGCCAATAAGTTTATCGTAGTATGGGTACTTCAATGTCTGGACAAATAAGGTCACCATTTCTCTCTCCATCATGGGTGGCTGAACTTATGCGGCTAAGTCCCTCCATCTTTGAGCGTATTCCTTGAAGGTTTCTTGCTTTTTCTTCTCCATATTCTGGAGATTTTGGAGATCCGGCGCCAAGTCCATAACATGTTTGTAGTTGTTGATGAAAGCCTGAGCAAGGTCACTCCATGTTTTGATGTTTCTTGGACCTTGACTTAGATACCATTGTAGTGCTGACTTTGTAAGGCTTTCTTGAAAAAGTGCTATCCACACCTTCTCGTCTTTTGTGAGTGGTTGTAGTCTTCTTAGAAACAGCGTGATGTGAGTGATGGGACAACTTGTTCCATCATATTTTAAAAAGTCTGGCACCTTAAAGTCTGAGGGGATTACAACATTTGGTACCAAGCAGAGATCATCTACCGAGAGAGATCCAAACATAGTACCTCCTTCAATGGCCCGAAGCCTCTTCTCTATTGTCTCAAGCTTTTGAGATTCTCGTTCTTCCTTTGATAGTGTCTTCTTCTCTTCATAGGCAGTATTTTGTTTCAGGTGGATACTAGCGGATGGACCTGATTCCTGAAACAGATTTTCCTGAACTGAGATCCGTTGTGGGGTGAATCCCGGGGGATAAGTGGGATCTTGTGTCTCTTTGACGGGGACTTGGGTTGCTTTCCCCATGATTAGCTCCATTAATTGTTTCATTTGCTCTGCCATGTTTTCCATCTTGGACTCAATATCTGTGAGACGTCCTTCCATTTGTTCCGCCATAAGTCTTGTTTGGAGCCGAGTTGAATATCGGTGTTGAGGGCCAATTTTACCTTTTTAAAGTGAGATTCATTTTATTAGACTTTATATGTATGTGATTGATGTAATGCATGCATGCAATGAATGCTATTTTTATTAATATGATTGAGTTGAATGGCCACTATCGTAACACCTTCAAACTCTAGTGACTGTCTATGCCTAAACGTTTAGCACAACACTAAATCACCAAAGGAATTCTAAAACCAAAATAAAGAAAGCCATGGTGATGGAGGTTGCGCTAAATGCTTCCTATAGTGCTATGCATGCAAAGAGAACAACAACTTAATAACATAGCAGAATAATATATGAGCTATTGTGAACATTATAAAGAGAAAAAGTATATGTAAGAAGGCACAAAGTGGTTAGATTAACAAGAGAGTTAGCAATAAACAAGCTGTGTTTTGTTATGGAAGTCCTAATGGATAGATCTATAGCCGCTATATGCGTAGGTGGTTTTTTTGAAAAGAAAGGTTATGGGTCGGTTCTCGAATCCCTTTTACTAAGTCTTATCGGACTAGAAAAGACCCAATTCCTCACCCACGAGGGTTATGTGAGGAAGAATTAATTCGAGTCGTAGTTTTCATGGTCCCATAGGGTGACTACTGTCACACTCAGGCAACACTGCTAACTACTACGGATCAGAGAAAGCGAGGAAACTATTGTCTCACGCGACTAGCCTAACCCGGGTATTTTGCAGAACTTGGTTGGAGTGAGCTTGGGTATTGAGCTCATTATGCATGCCGAGATGTGTGCATGTAACAATATAAAAAATACTCAACACATCAAATCAGTATGTCAAGAAACAAGCAAGAAAGAAAATGAATAAAAACTAAACCCTTTTTATGGCTAGACTCGTCCCCAGTGGAGTCGCCAAGCTGTAGCAACGTGATTTTTATAGGAGTCGCCACAAATCAGTTTATCTAGGTCGATTAGATACCTATAATGGTCTGTGATAGATTCTAAGATCGTAAGTCGGTTACGCTAAAATAACCCTATTAAAGCGCCCGGAAATTAGTACCATGGGGTTCAGTTTTTATCTTTTCCTAACTATTTATTTCTTGATCTAACCTTTAGTTGAGAATAATTTTAATGAATTTTTTGTTTAATTTAATTCCAAACCATGAATCTTATCAGATCAGCCGGATATCGAATTTTTAATTTTTGATACTTGATAATTTTATAATAATTTTATAATAAGTTTAATAATTCCAAACCATGGATTCTATCGAACCACCCGGATACGGAATTTAATGAAATTTAATTTTTATTTAAATATTTTAATTAATTTCTAATCCATATCATAAATTCTGCCGAATTATCCAAATATGAATTTTTTAATCTTGGTACTTAATTTTTATTCATTTTTATTTTAAATTTGATATTTTTCAAAACCATGGATCCTATCGAATCACTTGGATATGAAATTTAATAAAATTTTTTAACTTATTATTGAATAATTTAATTCATCCATATCATAAATTCTGCCGAATTATCCGAATATAGATTTTAATGATCTTAATATTATTTTCATTATATATATATATATATATATATATTTTAAATTTTTATTTAAAAGTAACTATCTGATTCATAGATTTAAAAAAATACTTATTAAAAAAGAAAACATTGATTTTTGTTGAATTGTTTAATTATGATTTTTTTTATTTTATTTGATAAAAGGAATAAAAAAAGATTAACTTCTTGTTATCTAAAGGAAATAAAAAAAATATATTAATATTCCAATTAATATTTAAATTGACGAAAAAAAATAAAGGACGGGGGGCTTTTATGGTAATAGTAATGATAAAAAAATAAGAAAATAAAGAAAGTAAGACGAGCATTTGGCCAAACATGGAGAAGAAAAAAATGATAAATAAAATAAGGTTAGTCATCCACATAAAAGAAAAATAAATTGCAGAAATTAAGTAAAAAGATAAACAAATAACGTGGGGTGTTTAACCATCCACGTAAAAATAAAGTAGGAGGTATAACCTTCCATAAAAAAAATAAGGAGAATAAACACCAAAAGTTAGCTGTTAGTGGCCTATCTACAAAAATAAAAAAAAGTTAGTGACTTATATAAACAAAATGAAAAGTAGGAGGTATAACCTTCCATGAAAAAAATAAGAAAATAAAGAAAATAAAGAAAGCACACAAAAGATTATTGTTAGTTTTGCCAAAATAAAAAAAAGGTCAATGACTTGAATAAAAAAAATGAAAAGATGAAGGTTAAAAGAGAGTTATACCCAAAAGGAAAAAATTCAAATCTGACGGGTCGCTTGGCTGAAACAGTTTTCTTTGCTTTTTCTTCATTTTCTGGCAACAATAGTGTAATCGGACTGTTGGGCTTGGCGGCGGCGGCTAGGGCTGTTCCAAGGAGGATGAGGATGGTGGCCGGTGTGAGGACAACGACGAAAGGATTGACGAAAAAGTGGTTTTGGCTTAGAAACGTTGGCAGTAAGGAGCAGGAATAGAAGTTTAGGATTTTTTTTTGTGAGGAAGGAGAACCAGGGACTAAAGCTATAGTTTTTCTTTTTTTTAAAAGGAGCTCAAATCTTGCTCTTTTTCATCCCTTCTTCACAGATTTGGACCCCTATTTCTAGGGGAAGTAGGCTTGAATTTCTATTATTAAAAAAATTTGAAATTTAATTAAAAACAGACTTATGACAGTTTTAGTCCTTTACGTCTTTTTGACTTCTGGTCTGGTCCTGAAATTACTGATTGACCCCAAATTTGTCTTTTCTGTCAATTTGGCCCAAACCTTGTGAATTATCACCCAAATTTTCCTAAAACTTCCAGATTTCATCAGATTCTTCCCAAACTTCTCATTTTTGTCATATTTACCCTAATCTTCTTATTTTTGTCAATTTTTTTTAAAATTTTCTTTTATATTTTATACATACATATAGATATATATATATATTATTTTTAACTAACCCTATAAAACAAAATGCCCCCATAAGCTATCTAATTTAATTTTTTTTAATAATAATAATTAATTTTAAAAAAATTTAGAAAAAAATTTTAAGAGGGGTCGGACGAAATTGGGTGTCAACACCGTCCACATAAAAATAGGAGGTATAACCTTCCATAAAAAAAAAATAAATAAAAGTGCATAAAGTAAATAATTGCATAAAAGTAAATAAATAAAGAAAAGTGGGGCGTTTAACCATCCACGTAAAAAAAGTATGAAGTATAACCTTCCATAAAAAAAATAACAAGAAAAAATAAAAAAAATAACAAGGAAAAATAAAAAAAATAAATAAAATAAATAAAAAGTAAATAAAATGACATTAAATAAATAAAAGAAATAAATAAAAAAGTGGGGCTTTTGGCCATCCACATAAAAGTAGGAGGTATAACCTTCCATAAAAAAATAACAAGAAATAAAAAGAAAAAAAGAAATAAAAAATAAATAAAAGTAAATAAAATGACAATAAATAAATAAATAAAGGTGGGGCTTTTGGCCATCCACATAAAAGTAGAGGTATAACCTTTCATAAAAAAAATAGTTAAATAAAAGTGCGTAAAGTAAATAATTGCATAAAATTAAATAAATAAAGAAAGTGGGGCGTTTAGCCATCCACGCAAAAAAGGTAGGAGGTATAACCTTCCATAAAAAAAATAAAAATAAAAAAGAAAAATAAATAAAAAAATAAATGAAAGTAAATAAATAAAAGAAATAAATAAATAAATAAGGGTGGAAGAAAATGGGGCCTTTAGCTGTCCACATAAAAAAAAAGTAGGAGGTATAACATTCCATGGAAAAATAAATAACAACAAAAAAGACGAAATAAAAAAAAAAAACACCAAAAGTTAGCTGTTAATGGCCTATCTTCAAAATAAAAAAAGCTAGTGACTTACGTGGATGAAATAATAAAAATTAAGGATTAAAGAAGAGTTTTACCCAAAAGAGATAGGAGTTTGAATCGGGTTGGATCCGGGCGGGTCACAATTTCAGTGGGCGACGGCGGGGGCTAAGGCTTCAGCGGCGGACAGCAGGGCGGCGACGGCTGGAGAGAGAGGGCGACGGTGGGACGAAGGGCGACGAGGGCAGGGAGGAGAGAGAGAGGAGGGCGGCGTCGGGCTAGGCGGTGAGGAGGAGAAACGAGAAAAAAAAGGCAAAGGGAGGGGAGACTAAGGACGGAGGAAAAGGAGAAGGAAAAGGAGAGGGAAAGGGAGAAGATACGGTGGCGGATGGCGAGGAGGGAGAGAGAGAGTGCAACGGACGGCGAAGGGGAGAGGAGAGAGGGTGCCGGCGTCAGGGAGAAAAGGTTGTAGGATTTTCTGGAAAAAGAGAGGAGAGCCAGGGACTAAGCTACAGTTTTTCCTTTTTTTGTTACTAGCTCTAATCTTGCCTATTGTTTTATTTTTTTGGCAGGTCTGGACCTCTATTTATAGAGGGGAGGAGGCATTGGATACCTTTGATTTATAAAAATTTGAAATTTAATTAAAAACAGACTTATCTCATAAATTAGGTAAAATGACAGTTTTAGTCCTTCAGCTTTTGTTGACTACTGATATGGTCCCATATTTTTTTACAAAATTACTGATTGGACCAAATTTATTTGTTCTGTCAATTTTGCCCAAAACTGGTTATTTGGCCCAAAAATGACGCGAAAATTACCAAATTTCCCTGGAATTTTCAGATTTCATCAGATTTTTCACAAACTTCTCAATTTTGTCATTTTCACCCCAAACTTATTATTTTTGTCAATTTATTTTAAAAAATTTTCTTCTTCTCTTTTTTTTTTAATTAATTAATAATAAATTTTTTTAATATTTTTAATATTTTTTTAAGGGTCGGACGAAATTGGGTGTCAACAGCTGCCGCCCTTTGCATGCTTCATGTGACCTGATGCATACAAAGTCGTTACCAAATTTCGTCCGACTTAGCTAATGTTGATACCCAATTTCGTCCGACCCTTAAAAAAAATTTAATTAATTAATATTATTAAAAAAAGTAATAAAAAAAAAAAGAAGAAGAAATTTTTTTCTTAAAAAAAAAACTAAATTAAATAGTTTATGGGGTCATTTTGTTATATCTATATGTGTGTATAAAATATAAAAGAAAATTTTAAAAAAAAATTGACAAAAATAAAAAGTTTGGGGTGAAAATGACAAAATTAAGAAGTTTGGGAAAAATCTGACGAAATTTGGAAATTTCAGGGAAATCTGCTAATTTTTCGCATCATTTTGGGCCTAACCAACAGTTTTGGGCCAAATTGACAAAACAGACAAATTTGGGCCAATCCGTAATTTCGTGAAAAATATGGAACCAGATTAGTAGTCAACAAAAGCTGAAGGACTAAAAATGTCATTTTTACGAATTTATGATATAAGTCTGTTTTTAATTAAATGTTTGAATTTTTTTTAATCAAGGGTATCCAATGCTCCTGCACCTATATGAATATAGGTCCAGACCTGCAAAGAAAAAAAAAGGAGGCAAGATTAGAGCTTCTAACTAAAAAAGAGAAAACTGTAGCTACAGTCCCTCGCCTTTCTTCCCTCTTCCCAGAAAAGCCTGAACGTTTTCTTTTCCTCTCCGTCCATTTTTTTGCCTTTTCGTTTTTGGCCGTCGCCGCCGTCGCCCCTCTCTCTCCTTTTCCTTCTCCTTCTCTCTTTCCCCTCTCTCTTTTTCCCACGCCGTGCCGTTGCCGTGCCGCCGCGTCACCTCCAGCGTTCCCTCCCCGTCGCGACGCCGCCTGTACACCGTCGCCTCGCTTTCTCTTCTCCCTCCTCCGTCACGCCGTCGCCCTGTCCTCCGTCGCCCTGCCCAGCCGCCGCCATCGCCGACGTCCCAAGCCGCTGTCTCCGCCGCCCAGCTGAGAAACGCCGCCGTCGCCGCCCCCGTTATGCTGCCGTCGGCGTAATTAAGAGGAAACCCGTTTATCAACCCGCAACCCGTCCAGCCATCATTTTTTTGGTAAAACTCCCTTCTAATACTTGATTCTTTTTATTTCCTTCATTCTAGTCACTAACCTTTTTTTGTTCTTTGCAGAAACTAACATTAAACTTTGTGAATTTATTTAATTATTCTTTTTTTTCTTCTTTTTTTATGGAAGGTTATACCTCCTATTTTTATGTAGATGGCCAAAAGCCCCACTTTTTTTTCCTCTTTTTTTTCTTCTTACTTTTTATGGAAGGTTATACCTCCTACTTTTATATGGATGGCCAAAAGCCCCACCTTTTTTTTCTTTTTTTTTTCTTGTTATTTTTTATGGAAGGTCATACCTTCTACTTTTATGTGGATGGCCAAAGGCTCTACTTTTTTTTTCTCTTTTTTTTCTTGTTATTTTTTATGGAAGGTTATACCTCCTACTTTTATATGGATGGCCAAAAACCCCACCTTTTTTTCCCCTTTTTTTCTTGTTATTTTTTATGGAAGGTTATACCTCCTACTTTTATGTTTCATCTATATAAGTCACTAACTTTCTTGTTCTTCCAGATAAGCCATTAACAGCTAACTTTTGGTGTTTATTTTTTTATTTATTTCTTCTTTTTCTTGTTATTTATTTTTCCATGGAAGGTTATACCTCCTACCTTTTTATGTGGATGGCTAAATGCCCCATTTCTTTGTTTATTTACTTTCTGCACTTTATTTATTTTTTTATTTATTTATTTTTCTACACTTTATTTATTTCTTTGTTTATTTACTTTCTACAATTTATTTTTCTTCATGTGGATGACTAACCTCATTTTATTTGTTTATCATTTTTATGGCTGGCTAAAAACTCATCTTACTCCCTTATTTTTTTTATCATTACAACCAACCC
>KK901504.1:55374-69666 GCA_000696445.1 Aquilaria agallochum
GGTCCTTTATTTTTCATCATTTTAAACATTAATTGGAATATTAATACACTTTTTTTATTTCCTTTAAATAACAAAAGTTAACCTGTTTTAGTCTTTTTATCAAAAAAAAAATAAAATAAAAAATCATAACTAGACGATTCACCAATCAAAAATAAATTTTTTTTTAAAATAAGTTATATTTTTAGATCTATTGATCAGATAATTACTTTTTTTTAAAAAAATCTTTCTCAAAACAAGAATAGAAATAAAAAATAAATAATAAAAAGGAAAATAATATTAAGATCATTAAAAAATCCATATTCGGATAATTCGATAGAATTGATGATATGGATTAATAATTAATCAAAATATTCAACAATAATATTAAAAATTAAAATTTTCATTAAATTCCATATCTAAGTAATTCTATAGGATCCATGGTTTGGAAAATATCAAATTTTTAATAAAAATGAATAATAATCAAGAACTAAAATTCATTAAAAAAATTCATATTCTGATAATTCGGCAGAATTTATGATATGGATTAGTAATTAATTAAAATATTTAATAATAAGAGAAAAATTAAATTTTTATTAAATTCCATATCTGAGTGATTCGATAGAATCCGTGGTTTGAAATTATTAAATTTATTATAAAATTATTATAAAAAAATTAAGTATCAAAGATTTAAAATTCCATATCCGGCTGATCTGATAAGATTCATGGTTTGGAATTAAAATTAATAAAAATTCATTAAATTATTCTCATCCAAAGATTAGTTTAAGAAATAAATAGTTAGGAAAAGATAAAAACTGAACCCCATGGTACTTGTAACACCTCCATGTCCCACATGGGTGAATTGTGGGAAGCCTTATGTGGATATATAGGCTCCAATTCCAAAACATAAGCACATAGCACTTATCCTTTTTCCAAAGGATAGCCCATGTGGTGTGGGCAGGTGTTCCGTTGACTGGTTCTGGACTTAGGTCGTTACAGATGGTATCAGAGCCAGGTTTGGTTCAAAGTATGCGATTGAGTCCGCCGGTATGGGACGGGGGAACTTCCTTATACTGAGAGTCCATTCCTCAGTACCTAGCGCTTATCCTTTTCTAAAGGATAGCCCATGTGGTGTGGGCAGGTGTTCCGTTGTCCGGTTCTGGACTTGGGTCGTTACAGATGGTATTAGAGCCGACCCGGGACCACGATAATGTGGCATAGTGGGTTTGCACATGCATCGTCTACCGGGACTGATCCTGGTATCAGAGCCGACCCGGGACCACGATAATGTGGCATAGTGGGTTTGCACATGCATCGTCTACCGGGACTGATCCTGGATTCGAGAGGCTACTTAACTAAAGCCTAAGTAGTCCGATTAGATAGGTTACTTGGTTCTGGGAACCAAGTAATCCGATTGACCCCAACGGGGATGTTGGGTACATAAGGGGGGGAGTTTGTAACACCCCCATGTCCCACATGGGTGAATTGTGGAAAGCCTTATGTGGATATATAGGCTCCAATTCCAGAACATAAGCACCTATCGCTTATCCTTTTTCCAAATGATAGCCCATGTGGTGTGGGCAGGTGTTCTGTTGTCCGGTTCTCTGTAATGACCCAAGTCCAGAACCGCACAACGGAACACCTGCCCACACTACATGGGCTATCCTTTGGAAAAAGGATAAGCGCTAAGTGCTTATGTTCTGAAATTAGAGCCTATATATCCACATAATGCTTCCCACAATTCACCCATGTGGGACATGGACTCCCCCCTTATGTACCCAACGTCCCCGTTGGGGTCAATCGGATTACTTGGTTCCCCGAACCAAGTAACCTCTCTAATCGGACTACTTAGGCTCTAGCCAAGTAGCCTCTCGAATCCAGGATCAGTTCCAGTAGACGATGTATGTGCATACCCACTATGCCACACCATCGTGGTCCCGGGTCGGCTCTGATACCATCTGTAACGACCCAAGTCCAGAACCGGACAACGGAACACCTGCCCACACCACATGAGCTATCCTTTAGAAAAGGATAAGCGCTAGGTGCTTATATTCTGGAATTGGAGCCTATATATCCACATAAGGCTTCCCATAACGTAACCGACTCACGATCTTAGAATCTCTCGCAGACCATTACAGGCATCCAATCGACCTAGGTAAACGGATTGTTGGCGACTCCTATAAAAATCACGTTACTACAGCTAGGCATTGAGAACCTTCTCGCCGCCTAAACTCTGAGGAGAAAAACCTTTTCCTCCTCCTTTTTGATATTAAGGAACTTTTCTTAGAACCTCTACGACAGAAACTCTCCTATCGTTGAAGAAAAATTGACTGGTGTTTGAGGTTAAGGAGATTTCCTTAGAACCTCTACGACAAGAACTCTTTTATCGTTGAAAAAAAATTGACTGATTGATTGATAGAGTGTGAGGTTAAGGAGATTTCCTTAGAACCTCTACGATAGGAACTCTCCTATCGTTGAAGAAAAATTGATTGATTGATTGATTGAGTTTGAGGTTAAGGAACCTTCCTTAGAACCTCTATGATAGGAACTCTCCTATCGTTGAAGAAAAATTGATTGATTGATTGATTGAGTTTGAGGTTAAGGAACATTCCTTAGAACCTCTACGATAGGAACTTTCCTATCGTTGAAGAAAAATTGATTCATTGATTGATTGAGTTTGAGGTTAAGGAACCTTCCTTACAACCTCTACGATAAGAACTCTCCTATCGTTGAAGAAAAATTGATTGATTGATTGATTGAGTTTGAGGTTAAGGAACCTTCCTTAGAACCTCTATGATAGGAACTCTCCTATCGTTGAAGAAAAATTGATTGATTGATTGATTGATTGAGTTTGAGATTAAGGAACCTTCCTTAGAACCTCTGTGATAGGAACTCTCTTATCGTTGAAGAAAAATTGATTGATTGATTGATTGAGTTTGAGGTTAAGGAACCTTCCTTAGAACCTCTATGATAGGAACTCTCCTATCGTTGAAGAAAAATTGATTGATTGATTGATTGAGTTTGAGGTTAAGGAACCTTCCTTAGAACCTCTACGATAGGAACTCTCCTATCGTTGAAGAAAAATTGATTGATTGATTGATTGAGTTTGAGGTTAAGGAACCTTCCTTAGAACCTCTAGGATAAGAACTCTCCTATCGTTGAAGAAAAATTGATTGATTGATTGTGGAGAAAAACCCTTTTCTCCTTTTTGAGTACCTCAAGCAAAATCTGTATGAAGGCAATTGAAGTTGGAATGATTTTCTTTGGAAGTGTGAATTTTCATAATAGGCGAGTGCAAAAATTTAAACTTCCATGAAATGAGTGAATCTTGATGATGAGAAATAAAACTGACAAATTATGTAAGGGAACGGATGTTTGGAATCAATATCCAAGGTTTCATCTAATATTTTCTTCAGAAAATATAGATTTCCTTGTGAGATATGTCATCCAAATAAGGTTGAAGCTTAGCTACCCCAAAATGTTATGACTAGTGTACCTAATAGGATGCGTCTCAGGAGCAAAAAAATTACTCCTTACTCAGCCATTCTCGACTAAAGGCTTTGTCCTATGGTTTTAATATCAGCATGAACAAAACTATCCTAAAAATGTGAAGAAGATAAAAAAAAAATTGCCCGAAAAGAAAAACTGAAACACGAAAAAAAATGCTGATAATAAAACTAAATGACAAGAAGAACAGATCGGATCGTTTCTTCTTCCACAATGCTTCAACAGGCCAGGTAAAGGACAATTATGGGATGGAACTGGTCAGGAAAGACTGTCGTGTCCAGTCTATCTGAATCATCGCTGGATCCAGTTTAGGAACAAAAGCTTGTATTTTATCTAGCAATTCTTCAGCAGTTGTTGCGGATATTATGATTCGTTGTGCCACTTTTGATATAAAATTCTTTTGTACAGCGAAATCCGCAAAAAATATCAGACCTGAAAAGAAATTGTTAACATTCAACAGCCCAATGGTTTTCTTGTGTAAATTAAGTTGGGCCATGGAAGCAATTTGGAAGATTTCCCCCAATGTGCCAAAACCATCTGGTAGAGCGATAAAAGCATCAGCATTAAAAAGCATTTGTAACACACGCTCTTGCAAATTTTTAACCACTAATTCTTCTCCAATCGTGCCCCCAGAAACAAGTTTCAAAGGTCCAGGGATAATACCCAAAACTTGACTTCCTCCTAAAGATGCTGTTGATGCTACACCTCCCATTAATCCGACACTACCTCCTCCATAAACTAAATGTATTTTTCGCTCAGCTAATACTCTACCCAAATGGTTGGCTGCCTTTAAATATTCTTCATCTTTTCCAGGAAAGGCCCCAGAAAATACACAAATATTTCGGGATTTACGAGTTAAGGTTTTCTCCATTCCTATCCTTAACCTTGTGAGAAATGAAAAAAAGATGATTTATTTATAGAGGTGAAAAGATAATGCAATAATTAGATTTACAAGAGTAGGTACATTATTGTCGGAAGAGAAGGAAAATTTTCAAAAGTGACAGCTAGCATGTACAGCAGTCGTGATTGTGGCTCACGTCAATTACATTTACAGGAGCAGGTACATTATTGTCAAAAGAGAAGGAAAATTTCCAAAATGACAGCTAGCATGTATAGTAGTCGTGACTGTGGTTTATGTTTTTTGCTGGTTTTATGTCCAGTAACGGCTTCAATATCTTCTATGAGTCGAGGAGTTGCTTCTCATCCAGTTTTCTTACAAACTGGTAAACAGGGTCTTTTAAAGTCAGATTCCTAAGACTGTAACGGTCTCGTTCTTTATGAAAAGTTATCCATAAATGGATAATTTCATATTGCACTATTTCACAAGAATGCGTTTCAAGAGTCCCTCGGATATCCTCCAAAGATTCCTTACGCATGCCATTCTTGATGAATTTTCTTTTATCTTCACGATTTCTGGTGATCATCCCTAAAGAACGACATTTAGTATCGCAATTCCATGTCCACATTTATGACAGACGCCTAGCCTCTTTGCTCTTCGCTTTTTAGCATAAGCGCTTTTACCTAAGCTGGGCATACGGGGCATAAACGCATTTGAAACTTTACCAGCCGAACAGACCTTAGCTTCAATTAACCACCGCACATTATCAGGAATGCCTTTGTGTATAAATACTCTAATTCTTTCGCATCTAGCTTGGTAAATCTTTTTAAGAACATTTATTGGGAGGGAAGGAAAGTACTTTCGCAGGGCGAAAAGAGTAGAATCCATTGATGAGAGAAGAATTTGAGAGAAGAGAGGAAGAAATCAGTTATTGTAGGAAACTGAAATAACCGACTATGAGAGTCACAGAGTACCGTATCCGCTACTTAAACGAAAAGAAGAACACACATTTATAGCGATGAAAGGATAACGTGTTAATTATGCTTACGGGAGCAAGTACATTATCGTCAAAAGAAAAGGTAAATTTTTCAAAATGACAACTTGTATGTACATTAATTGTGATTGTGGCTCACATCTTCCACTGGTTTTACGTCCAATAACGGCTTCAATGCCTTCTATGAGTCAGGGATTTGCTTCTCATCCAGTTTTCTTACAAACTGGCAAACAGGGTCATTTAAAGTCAGATTCCCAACACTGTAACGGTGTCGTTCTTTATGGAAAGTCCTTCATAAATCGACAATTTCACGTTGCACTATTCCACAAGAATGCGTTTCAAGAGTCCATCGGATATCCTCCAAAGATTCCTTACGCAGGCCATTTTTGATGAATTTTCTTTTATATCCACGATTTTTGGAGATGAATCCTAAAGAGCGACATTTAGTATCGCAATTCCATCGTCCACATTTATGACAGACGCCTAGCCTCTTTGCTCTTCACTTTTTGGCATAAGCGCTTTTACCTAAGCCGGGCATATGGGACATAAATGCATCTGAAACTTTACCAATCAAATGGACTTTAGCTTCAATTAACCACCGCACATTGTCAGTAATGTCTTTGCGCATCAAAACTCTTGATCGTTCACAACGAACTCGATAAATCTTTTTAAGAATGTTCATTGGGAAAGAAGGAAAGTATTTTCACAAGGCAGAAAGAGTAGGATCCATTTTCTAGAAGGAAATAAAAGAAAGAAGGGAGGAAAGAATCAGTTATTATGGGCAACTGAGACAACCGACTTAAGAGTCACGGTGTACCGTATCCACCACTTAACCGGAAAAATGGATCCTACTTTTTTGAAAATGTTTTGATGTCATAGATATCTCTTATCTTTGATATTCTGTCGAGCTGACGTCGATCATGTTCTTATGGGTAAAACCTTGATTATCGAATCCATTGCCAGCTTTTGACAAATTGCCAACGACAATATTTCTTGACGTCATACCTTATCCTTGACCATAGCTATCTCTTATCTTTGATATTTCATTGAGCTGATGTCAATCCTGTCTTTATGGGTGTAGCCTCGATTATCGAATCCATTGCCAGCTTTTTGACAAATTGTCAACGACAATATTTTTAACGTCTACCGTATCCTTGACCATAATGTTGAACTTCTTGACGCGGCTTGGTCGAGAGTATTAGCTGTGCCTCCAGTGATATACTGGAATGAGCTGATGAAGTTGAAATCTCAGCTTATACTGTTGTAATCATGCAGCGGATATGCTCTCCATTTGGTCCCTGTTATGCAAAAGTTATGTATGCATGATGTGAAATGCATGAATGCAGGGCATGTGTAGCTAATGGTTTTTTTTTTTGTTTTGTTTTGTTTTTTATGGATCTAGTTCTTAATGTCTTTGCTTTACTGGATCCTTTTTTGTGATGGCCTTCTCGGATTACCAGTGAATCTCTTTATGCTTCTCAACTCTTGTCCATTGCCTCAAAAGCTCAATTCTTTTCGAAAGC
The DNA here is from genome assembly GCA_000696445.1 of Aquilaria agallochum. Lineage (NCBI taxonomy): Eukaryota > Viridiplantae > Streptophyta > Magnoliopsida > Malvales > Thymelaeaceae > Aquilaria > Aquilaria agallochum. The sequence goes on from KK901504.1 coordinate 62,213, forward strand.
CCCTTCAAAGAAGTTTTTCTTGACTTGTTCCTGAATTTTGGTCTTAACTTCCTTAACGTTTTCCCGCATCATACTTTAAGCTTCTTTGGATAGTCATCCTGTTGAAACATTCGTGAGTATGCTTTCTTCTTGTTGATATAATCATGCTAATTGTAAAAATTTTGAAGCGATCATCCAGGCAACCACCAAGGCTATCTCCCGAAGATTTGTTACTCCTTTTGCCCTATTAGCCAATGTTTTGTGCCGTTCGCAAAGCAGGACCTCGATCTTACCTGTTTTAATTCGTAAAGCTTATCAAAGTATTCTACGGTCTTTGCTTTTTCTGAGTTTTAATTATTACTATCCTTCCTACAAAGTCACAATTTATTGCACACTAGAGGCTAGCAAGAATGTGAGATTTGAAGAAAAAGAGCTAGAGAGAATTGACTTTTCATTTTTGGATAAAGGAATATAAAAGTTGAATGTGAGATTTGAAGAAGAAGAGCTAGAGAGAATTGGCTTTTCATTTATGAGTAAGGGAATATAAAAATTTTGGGTACATATGAAGAACAATGAAGGTCTGAGAGAAGAACACTATCTTTGACAACTTTGATCGAACAAGCTCTGGCAATCCTGTACCCACTTCTCCCCTTCTGTCAGAAAACTTAATCATTATGCAAAATACTTCTTCACTGAATCTGAATTCACTGGTTTTGGTAGCTCTCGTCCATCCATTTCTATTAGAATCAGGTCCCTTTTTTTTTTTGCTTTAACTTGAGCCCTTTTTTTTTGTAGGCTATGATTATGACATGCTTGATAGCCCTCTTGAAGTGAGATGACTCAAGTGGCCTTACTTGCTCGTGCTTGCTCTTAGTCTTTTTTTTTTTTGTTTTGAATTTTCCCTTGTTGCCTTTTGATTGAAGGGATGAACTTCTTTCATTTTTGGAGTTTGTGTTGCGGAGAACCGAGAACCTTTTCTTGTGTTGAGCATGTAGTGTCGTAGTCGGTTTGATACCCATGCAAGGGCACAACAAGACTTTTCTACTACTGAGTATTTTGCTTCATATGTGGTAAGCTTCTTGCTCAAGTAGTAAATTGCGTGCTCTTTCTTGCTTGTCTCATCGTGTTGACCCAATACGGATCCTAATGAAGAATCCTGTATTGATAAGTATAGAATCAATGGTTGTCCAGATCGGGTGGTACCAAGACTGGTGGATTTGATAGGTATTGCTTGATTTTCTCAAATGTCTCTTGGCATTCATTATTCCACTCAATCGGATTGTTCTTCTTTAGTGATTTGAAAAGAGGTTCACATTTGGACGTCAATTATGGTATGAACCTTGCTATAAAGTTGATTCTGCCCAGAAAACTTCTTACTTCTTTTGGAGTCTTCGGGGGTTGCATTTCTTATATCGCCTTGACTTTACTTGGGTCAGCTCGAATCCCATCTTTGCTTACCATGAAACCCAATAACTTTCCTGAAGAGGCTCCAAAAGTACATTTGGCAGGATTCAATTTTAGTTGATACCTGCGAAGTCTATTGAATAGTTTTCTCAGTACATTTAGATGCCCCACCAGCAGTGAAAGTTTTGGCAATCATGTCATCTACATGGCTTCACCCCAGGCTTCAATGGTATTTTGTGTAGCACTATGTCCGAGCTTAAGCCGGGCATATCTTGGTATGACCAAGCAAATACATCCACATATTCCTTCAATAAGTGGATTAGTTCTTCTTTCTCTTCAGAAGGAAAAAGAGTGCGAATTTTAACTTCTTTTACATCCTGACTGTCTCCCAAGTTGAATGTCTCAGTTGGTTCCTGACTTGTTGCTCTTTCTTTTTCATCTTGCTCGATCATTCTTAATAACTCAGGAGATATTTGAAGATCTTCGTCATCCGAGTCAGCAGTGTTTACAGGATTATCAAAGTTCATTCTTTCATTGTCATCAAAGAGAGTTTCAGGTATGCATTAGCCAGAGAGAAAAGAAATAAGAGAAAATGGCGATAATGAGATGGATGCAAATTGGTGTTTTATTTATAATGTGCGTAAATCACAACTTTATTGGAATGAAAAGCAATAACTAAAAGGTTCACTTAAGCAAAGACTACACCCTATTGATTGAATCTTTCTTTAGGAGATTTTTACTATTAGATTACTTTGGAAAGCTCTTGATTATAACAGGCAGTTCTATCGCCTCCCAATTGTTCAGCACATCCCGTGGGCTACAAGGTTAAACTAGCTCCTCATTTTCGGGTGAATCACTGATTATTGCCTGAATTGAAAGATGTTCAAAAGACTTGTTGATGCTGATGGTCAGCGCACCTTCATTGTCATTTTTTGGAATCAAGCCACCACTCACGAAAGTTTCAGTGATGTCAGGGATATCCGGATTTCTTCCCTCTAGAGGATGCCCTTTTAGTTGTGCAATCCTCTTTTCTCTATTTTCAGCTATCGTCTTCATTTTATCTTGCCTTGTCGGTGTGAAACCTAAACCGTATTTCCCTTCGTTTGCATAGATTTTTAATGGCTCTGAAAGTCCTTGTAAACCTTGCCCCAAACAAATGCTGAGTTGGGATGAGTCTATGAGTCTCTGTAAATTCTCATGAAATTCTGAGCATTCCTGGATGGAATGACCCTTACTGTCATGAAAATCACACCGTTCTTCACCTTTGATTTCTTTGTGTCCAAGAGAAGGCTTTCCGATGATGACCCATTCTTTCACAAGGCATGAATATACATGCTTAAGAGGGGTTGTAATGTCGTTAACTGACTTCTTTATCAGTCAGTGTTCCTCTATCATATTAACTGGTTTAGCTTGATGAGGCAGCAATGGGTTGTGAGTGACGTTCGGTTCATCGGAAAAGTCCAACCACTTTAACTCGATTAATTGTTGGACTGTGTGTTTCAAAGCTATGCAATTTTCTAGGCCATGGCCCACAATGCCATCATGATATGGGCAAGTTATGTTGGGGTCATACCACCTTGGATATAGGGGTTCCATTGGCCTCGTAGGAATTGGACGGATAAGTTGACTTTCAATGAGCTTTGGATATAACTCAGTGTAAGTCATAGGAATTGGCGCAAAATTTTCCCTTGGTCTTTGTGTGGGTACTGGAAGGGTTGGAGCAGGTGGCTGTAATTGATTAGGCCTGTTGGGAGGATAATTATTGGGCCTATTGGTAGGATAGGATAGGCGAGGCCCAGTAGCCACAGTACTCACAAGGGGAATCCCTCTTCCGCGTCCTATTTGTTGCACTTCTTCATCCTTTATTCTGGATGCCCCTCCTCTTTTCATAGTATCATTAAAGGACTCAGTAATCTTCCCGGTCCTAATCCCGTGCTCGATTCTTTCTCCAGACATGACAATGTCTGAAAAATTAGTTGCCGAATTGCCAATAAGTTTGTCGTAGTATGGGTACTTTAGTGTTCGGACAAATAAAGTAACCATTTCTCTCTCCATCATGGGTGGCTGAACTTGTGCGGCTAAGTCCCTCCACCTTTGAGCATGCTCCTTGAAGGTTTCTTGCTTTTTCTTCTCCATATTCTGGAGAGTTTGGTGATCCAGGGCCAGGTCCATGACATGTTTGTAATTGTTGATGAAAACCTGAGCAAGATCATTCCATGTTTTGATATTTCTTGGACCTTGACTTAGATACCATTGTAGTGCTGACTTTGTAAGGCTTTCTTGCAAAAGTGCTATCCACACATTCTCATATTTTGTGAGTGGTTGTAGTCTTCTTAGAAACAACGTGATGTGAGTGATGGGACAACTTGTTCCATCGTATTTTACAAAGTCTGGCACCTTAAAGTCTGAGGGGATCACAACATCTGGTACCAAGTAGAGATCATCTACCGAGAGAGATCCAAATATAGTGCCTCCTTCAATGGCCCGAAGCCTCTTCTCTATTGTCTCGAGCTTTTGAGATTCTCCTTCTTCCTTTGATAGTGTCTTCTTCTCTTCATAGGCAATATTTTGTTTCAGGTGAATGCTAGCGGATGGAGCTGATTCCTAAAACAGATTTTCCTGAACTGAGATCCGTTATGGGGTGAATCCCGGGGGATAAATGGGATCTTGTATCTCTTTGACGGGAATTTGGGTTGTTTTCCCCTTGATTAGCTCCATTAATTGTTTTATTTGCTCTGCCATGTTTTCTATCTTGGACTCAATATCTATGAGACGTCCTTCCGTTTGTTCCGCCATGTGTCTTGCTTGCAGCCGAGTTGAATATGGATGTCGAGTACCAATCTTTCACCATTTTTTAAAAGTTAGAATTCTTTTATTAGACTTTGTGTATGAATTGGTAAATGATGCATGATGCACATGCTATTTTTATTAATGTGATTGAGTTGAATGACTACTAGCATAACACTTTCAAACTCTAATAACTGTCTATGCCTAAACATTTAGCGCAACACTAAATCACCAAAGGAATCCTAAAACCAAATAAAGAAAGCCATGGTGGTCCGGCCCACTTTACTACATAATTAGTCGGAAGTAGGTCAAGAATGTCCATGGTAATAGAGGTTGCGCTAAATGCTTCCTATAGTGCTATGCATGCAAAGAGAACAACCACTTAGTAACATAGCAGAATAATATATAAGCTACTGTGAAAATTATAAAGAGAAAAAGTATACTTAACAAGGCACAAAATGGTTAAATTGATAAGAGAGTTAGCAATAAACAAGTTGTGTTTTGTTATGGAAGTCCTAATGGATAGATCTATGGCCGCTATATGCGCAGGTGGTTTTTTGAAAAGAAAGGTTATGGGTTGGTTCTCGAATCCCTTTTACTAAGTCCTATCGGACTAGAAAAGGCCCAATTCCTCACCCACGAGGTTTATGTGAGGAAGAATTAATTCGAGTCGTAGTTTCTATGGTCCCATAGGGTGACCACTGTCACACTCAGGCAACACTGCTAACTACTACGGATTAGAGAAAGCGCGGAAACTGTTGTCTCACGCGACTAGCCTAACTGGGTGTTTTGCAGAACTTGGTTGGAGTGAGCTTGGGTATTGAGCTCATTATGCATGCCGAGGTGTGTGCGTGTAACAATCTAAAAATACTCAACACATCAAATCAGTATATCAAGAAACAAACAAGAAAGAAAAAGAGCAAAACTAAACCCTTTTATGGCTAGACTCGTCACCAGTGGAGTCGCCAAGCTGTAGCAACGTGATTTTTATAGGAGTCGCCACCAATCAGTTTACCTAGGTCGATTGGATACCTGTAATGGTCTGCGAGAAATTCTAAGATTGTGAGTCGGTTACGCTAAAATAACCCTATTAAAGCGCCTAGAAATTGGTATCATGGGGTTCAGTTTTTATCTTTTCCTAACTATTTATTTCTTGATCTAACCTTTGGTAGAGAATAATTTTAATAAATTTTCTTTAATTTAATTCCAAACCATGAATCTTATCAGATCAGCCAGATATGGAATTTTAAATATTTGATACTTGATTTTTTATAATAATTTTATAAATTTAATATTTCTGAACCATGGATTCTATCGAACCACCCGGATACGGAATTTAATGAAATTTAATTTTTATTTAAATGTTTTAATTAATTATTAATCCATATATAAATTCTGCCGAATTATCCGAATATAGATTTTTTAATCTTGGTGTTTAACTTTTATTCAATTAAAAGTTTCATATTTTCCAAACCGTGGATCCTATCGGATCACCCAGATATAGAATTTAATGAAAATTTTAATTTTTTTAAATTTATTGTTGAATATTTTGATTAATTATTAATCCATATCATAAATTCTATCGAATTATCCAAATATGAATTTTTTAATGATCTTAATATTATTTTATTTTTATTAATTTTTTTTTATTTTTATTTTTTTCTTTTCATTCTTTTTTTGCTTAATGAAAGATTTTTTTTTTAAAAAAAAGCAATTATCTAATCCATAGATTTAAAAAAAATATACTTATTTAAAAAAACATTTATTTTTGTTGAATCATCTAACTATGATTTTTTTATTTTATTTTTTTTGATAAAAGGAATAAAAAGGTTAATTTTTGTTATTTAAAGGAAATAAAAAAAGTGTTTTAATATTCCAATTAATGTTTAAAATAATGAAAAAAATAAAGGACAGGGGGGCTTGGTTGTAATGATAAAAAAACATAATAAAATAAGGAAGTAAGATGGGTTTTTGGCCAGCCATAAAAATGATAAATAAATAAAATAAGGTTAGTCATCAACATAAGAAAAATAAATTACAGAAAGCAAATAAGAAAGGTAAATAAATAACGTGGGGTGCTTAACCATCCACGTAAAAATAAAGTGCAGAAAAATAAATAAATAAAGAAGTAAATAAAGTGCGAAAAGTAAATAAACAAAGAAATAAATAAAGTGCAGAAAAATAAATAAATAAAGAAAATGGAGTGTTTAGCCGTCCACATAAAAATAGGAGGTATAACCTTCCATAAAAAAAATAATTAAATAAAAGTGCATAAAGTAAATAATTACATAAAAGTAAATAAATAAAGAAAAGTGGGGCGTTTAACTATCCACATAAAAAAAGTAGGAGGTATAACCTTCCATAAAAAAAATAAAAAGAAAAAAGAAAAAAAAATAAAAAAATCAATAAAAAGTAAATAAAATGACAATAAATAAATTAAAAAAAGTGGGGCTTTTGGCCATCCACATAAAAGAAGGAGGTATAACCTTCCATAAAAAAATTAACAAGAAAAAAAAATAAAACATTAATAAAAGTAAATAAAATGACAATAAATAAATAAAAGAAATAAAAAAAAAGATGGGGCTTTTGGCCATCCACATAAAAGAAGGAGGTATAACCTTCCATAAAAAAATTAACAAATAAAAGTGCGTAGAGTAAATAATTGCATAAAAGTAAATAAATAAAGAAAGTGGAGCGTTTGGCCATCTACGTAAAAAAGGTAGGAGTTATAACCTTCCATAAAAAAAATAACAAGAAAAAAGAAAAAGAAAAAAAAAAATAAATTAAAGTAAATAAAATGACAATAAATAAATAAAAGAAATAAATAAATAATAAAGGTGGAAGAAAATGGGGTATTTAGCTGTTCACATAAAAAAAGTATGAGGTATAACCTTCCATGGAAAAATAAATAACAAGAAAAAGAGGAATAAAAAAAAATAAACACCAAAAGTTAGCTGTTAATGGCCTATCTGAAAAATAAAACAATTAGTGACTTATGTGGATGAAATAAGAAAAATTAAGGATTAAAGAAGAGTTTTACCCAAAAGAGATAGGAGTTTGAATCGGGTTGGATCCGGGCGGGTCACGATTTCACTGGGCGACGGCAGGGGCTAAGGCTTCAGCGGCGGACAGCAGGGCGGCGACGGCTGGAGAGAGAGGGCGACGGCGGGACGAAGGGTGACGGTGGCAGGGAGGAGAGAGAGAGGAGGGCGGCGTCGGGCTAGGCGGTGAGGAGGAGAAACGAGAAAAAAACGGCAGAGGGAGGGGAGACTAAGGACGGAGGA
>KK901505.1:5757-29260 GCA_000696445.1 Aquilaria agallochum
ACGCATCTGCCGGGACGTGGTGGAAGCGTGATGATCCCGAGAAGTTCGTGTGGATACCATAGAGAGCTTGAATACGTCAACTGTTCAGGTTTTTATGATTCGATTCTACAGTTGGGCAAAATATCTCAACTGAATTAGGTATGAAAATTTTTGAACACCTGGTTTACCCCGTTTCACTTGGATTCTGGAGGGTTTTGGTTAAATTCCGCTACGCTTGTTTGGCTCTCGAAACCCTACAAAAACACTTAAAATAAAATATACTTACCCGGTCAAAGTCCGTTGTTGACTAGGAGAATCGTCACACTGCAACCAACCAACCAAAATTATATCTCAATGGAAGAGAACTAAAATAAAATAAAATAAAATAAAATTCTAGAAAAACTAATTAATTACCCTACCGATGTTGCCCACACATTTAAATATTTTGTTTAACCTAATTGTTTGCTTATAATTTATTATTCAAGTTGATGCTCATTTTGGGTCTAAGAGGGTTCACGAGAACTAACGTGCTCTTCCCCCTTACCTAGTATGAAATAACACGGTGAATCGTGACAATTTCTTAGAACATTCCTATAAAATATTAGTAAGGTAGAAAATTAAAAAATATGCTAAAATTTGAAAATTTCCTAAATAGTACTTGGAAGGTTCATATTCTTGATATCTTGGCCGAAATTTTACTTGGTGGACAAAAAGCGTCTCAGGATGTCTCTAATGGCCTCGTATCTATTTGGGATCGTGTTAGGAGCCTTCTTGATATTGATCCTATAATTAAAGTGGCCAACACACTGAGTTATAAGCTCATGTAGTGGTTGTAAAAAACTAAGTTTGGAAGAATAAAATTTGATTTTGATTACTGATATGTTTTCAAGATCTCTGGCACTCCAGAAGTTCAAAGAAGTGCTAAACCTTTTAGTAAGGGTTTTTCTAGGCCTTTGTAATAATATAGACAGCAAAGAGAAAACATTTAATAGGGGCTGTAAGGTTCAAAATTGGTAGCCAAAAGAATTCCAAAGAGACTATAGTGGTTTACTGGGGTTTGATCGCACGAGGAACACGTGCCAAAACCCAAAATTTTGATTAAAGATGATATACCAATGATTTACAGCAAAAATATAAATGTCTTTAGGTGCTAGAAAAAGAAAAATAAAAGAGTAATTTCGGAGAATTTAGACTCACACGAACGAATTCGGGATTGTTAGTACGCGTGGGATCGCTTTTGGTGTTCAGATGGAGTCTCCCTTCAACTTAATGAACCTATGCAATAATAGGGAATTAAATAACATTCAAATTTGCTTGGATGATGGGGAAATAAAGCCCAAAAGGTTGGACTTACACTGGTTCGACAAAGGGCATGATCACCACGGCAACAGTATGGAGAGTGCGATGACAATCCTTTAGTGTGATGCATTCTTCTCCTCAACTAAGAACAATGGCAGAATTATGAGGCTATCTAATTGAACTAAATGAATGGGAGAACAAAATTTGGCCAAAGCTAGAAGTAGGTGACAAGAACAAGGTGGAAAACTAAGAACATGGGTGCCATTTTGTTCTTCTTGTAGACTAGGCAGCTGAAAATTTTTGGAGAAGAAAAGAAGAAGAAAACGGCAGTTGGTTTTTAGGTTTTAATTTACACCTAACTTGGATTCTTGACCTAGGAGAGATATGGGAAAAGAATAATAAAATAAAAGAAAGAGATGTAGTTATATTAGGATAATAATGAAATGTCTAAAATAAGGAAAATATAGATAAATAGGTAAATTAAATTGCATTATTTTTTAAAAAAAAAAATTCCAAGAAGTCTTATGGCTGAAAGTCTTGTAAATTTAAGATTAGGGCTAGTTGGAAAATTATTCTTTGGAAAAAAAAACATGAACCCAGTATAAATTATGTACTCACGTAGACTAAATTTTAGAAAATTTAAGCAAATGAATTAAAAAATGAGTGAAATAAAGTTCTTCTGACTCATTTTCATAAGAAGAATCCAACGGTGCACTCAGAATTTTCATTTGATACTTAGTTTGAAATAACAAAAATGTCCCTCACCTAAAGAAAATGTCTTTAAACTTCTAGTTTGGAATTTCACTTACTGAATTATCTAAGAATTAAGATTATTAGTTTTACATTAATTTTTTTAATTGAAAGGTAAAATTATCAAAATACCTCTCTTCTTCTTTCTTCTTCTCTGTGGCATCTTCGATTCCATCGCCTTCCCCATTACAGAAATGTTCGAGTTGGGCTGATTAGCGCGTTGTCGCTCTTCGCCCAAATCTTTGCCGATTCATTTTCCTTCTACTGCCGATTGAGTGACGTCGCTCTCGTTTCACCACCAATTTGCTTTCCGTCCATTCGCAATTGAGCGACGTTGCTCTTCTTCTATTGCCGATTCGCGCTGATTCGCTCTCCATCCTTATCTTTGCGATTTGCGCGTTGTCGCTCTCCTTTTACCGCCGATGGTGCTTGAAATATTTGTTGATCAGGTATCGCGCCTGTCCTTGCCACTGAGCCCATCGCACCCTTGCCACCGAGCCCATCTTGTCGACCACGTTAGTGGTTTGCTGCTGGTTTGATTTGAACGATTTGGAGACGCAGAGAAAGGGGAAGAACAGGGAGGAATAGAAATTGAGAGGGGCGGCGGCGGTGATGGCAGAGCAGCGGCAATGGCGTGGGGTAAAGTTTCTGGGAATTTAGTTGTTCGTTTTGTTTATGCGTTTGTGTTTTGATTTTGTTTAGATGCAAAAGTTGAGGGTAAAGTTTCAGTCAATGAAAGCTAGGAGGGCAGATTCAGTATTTTTCTTTTCTTAGCTAATGGTGAATGACAGAGTTAACTGCTGAGGGAGTAATTGTAGTTATTTGAAATAGGGGGCGAAACTATAGGTTTCACTGTACCTCGGTGGTTTTGTGATTTTTAAATTTTAATTTGTCTAAGTCCTAAAATTAAATGAATATGAACATATTCTATGGTGAAAAGTTATTCGATAAATAAAAAGAGTATGTAAAAGAAATAATAACCTTCAGAAAATGAAAAATGAAAACAAAATAAAGAAAAAAACATTCACAAAAAGAATGTAGAAAAATAATAGAAAATAAAAAAAATAAAATATCAACAACAAAAAAAAAAATATAAAAGAAAAAGGAGTGGTAAGGATGATGCAACAACTAAAAATAAACAAGGAGAATAAAAGAAAAAAGCCTTCAAAAGGCAAAGGCTTAAAAAAAAGTGAAAGTTAAAAAGAAATTAAAGAAATTGGAATAAATACTTAATAAAAATTCAATTATAAAAATTTTATTAAAGGAAAGTTAAGAAATGCATGTTTAATTAGAAGAAACCAGGGGAGAAATTAAAGAGAGTACATATTTTTCGTAGTTTTATGACTGAACTAGAAAATTTTAAAGATTTAGGATTCAAATAGAAAATTTTTTCTAAGTTTTAGAGCTGATTATGTATTTTTTTTGCTATTTCTGTCATTTTTTAATATCTGATATAACGGCAAGACTACGGTGTGCAACAAGTAAATAGTTTGAGGATGATAGATGTAACAATTGATAGTTCTGAGATGATTAAGTAAAATGTGAATAATTTAAGTACAACAAGTGATATTAAGCCTTAAATAATGGATTGTTTAATATATTCTTTTAATTTTTAGTGATTATTCATTCAATATGTATAATGATTGAAACTTCATACCATAAAAAGCTTAAAAGGTATTCTTAAAATAATTATTTTTTATTAATTTTTCTTTCATTGGGCTAGGTACATAAAAATTTTATAAAGTAATTAATTAACTTCTAAAAATTATTCAAGTGATTATTAAGTGGATAAAATATCAACTACAAATAGCAATAACTCTAGAAAATTACTAAAAATGAAAATCTTGCATTATTTAATTTGTAAACAATAGAACTAAATTTCTATAGGCATTTTTATTTAATCATGTTACCGAAAGGAAGGGATGGCGTCATGGAGACCTATTAGAAAATTTAAATTTCACTAAAATTTCTAGAAATTGTTTCTTAATTGTACTTTATAATTACACTAAACTCCGTAACTTGTTTAAAAATAGCAATTTGGGATGGCGTCATGGAGACCAATTAGAAAATTTAAATTTCACTAAAATTTCTAGAAAATGTTTCTTAATTGTACTTTATAATTACACTAAAATCCGTAACTTTTAAAAATAGCAATTTGATATATATCTTTCTTAAAAAATTATTTTATTCAGTATATTTAAAAAATTGTAAACATGCCCCTTGGTTATGAAAATATTTTCAAGAGAGTTACTAAAGTTGTAATATGAGTGATAAAAAATAAAAACCAAATAGGGGAAATTAAAGAAACATTGAGAAGCTTAACACAGGAGGGAGCATGAAAAACTGGAGGCTTCACACTATAAAAGTACCACAATCCGAAATGGAAGACAACCAATTGGAAGTGCGAGTAACTGGTAGTACAAACTTTTACAAAAGTCATAGAAGCCTTTAGTTAGGTTGTTAGCAATACCAAAATAAAAGAGGACAACTTTATGAATTTAGCTAATTTCTTTATTGAATTATCAAGGTTTGAGAAGCTAAAGAAGGGAAATGCCTAACACCTCCTATATCCTATATGGGTGAATTGTGAGAAGTCTTATATGGATATATAGGCTCCAGTTCTAGAACACAAGCACCTAACGCTTATCCTTTTCTAAATGATAGCTCATGTGGTGTGGGTAGATGTTCTGTTAACTGGTTTTGGACTTGGGTCGTTATAGATGGTATTAGAGCCAGGTTTGGTTCAAAGTATGTGGTTGAGTCTGCCGGTATAGGATGAGGGAACTTCGTTATACTGAGAGTCCATTTCTAAGTACCTAGTACTTATCCTTTTCTAAAGAATAGCCCATGTGGTGTGGGCAGGTGTTCCATTGACCGGTTATAGACTTGAGTCGTTATAAATGGTATCAAAGCTGATTCAGGATCGTGATTCATTTACTGGGACTGATCCTGGATTTGAAAGACTACTTCGTTAGGGGTTACATAGTCCGATTAGAGATGTTACTTGTTCCGAGGAAGCAAGTAATCCGACTGACGTCAATGAAGACGTTGGGTACATAAGGGGGGAATTTGTAACACCCTCATATCTAATATGGGTGAATTGTGAAGTCTTATGTGAATATATAAGCTTTAGTTCTAGAACATAAGCACCTAGCGCTTATCCTTTTCTAAAGGGTAACCCATGTGGTGTGGTTACGTGTTCTGTTGACTGATTATGGACTTGGGTCGTTACATTAAATAAGTTCAAAACTTGTCAACCAAGTAACTATCCACATCATAGGTAACAACTAATTTTCAAGCAAAGCACATAAATTAATGAGATTAAAATAAGGATGGAGATTAGAGTGAAATTACATAAACAGACAATCAATTTTTGGTATCAGGGGCTTACAAGGTGGATCAATGACTAGAGGCTAGGTGCAAGGACAAGTGAGTGTAAGCAGGTCATTTTTAACACCTACTGAATTTCCATTTTGGTAAGTTCTTGACCTTCTCTTTAGGTTTTGACCTTCATTTCTTTTTTTGGTTTTAGAATCTTGAGTTATCATTAAGTTGACTTTCATTTTAAAAAAATTGAGTGGGTAAAGTGGACTATAAAATTTTTAATGGAATTTTTGTTTATTGGCAACAGGTAAAGGAAGGGTTGATAACACGTAATTTTTTATTCTCTTTTCCCTTGAGCATATTGCTTGGTTTGAAGTTTCAAATTTTATTATTAGATAAGGTTTAACTTAGAGTCATTTCTTGCAATATTTTTGTCAGGGTTACACATCCTCCCCTTTCATTTACTAGAACGTGAAATAAACAAGATAAAGTTGGAAAGTGGAGTGCTTGCAAGATTAGTCGAGATGTTAAAAACCAAGTAGGTCCTTCACAATTTTATTACATATTAAGTTGGGTTTCCATGCATTGATGCTTTGTGTTCGCTAACTTACGAGATGAAAAAAAGAAGAGAAATTGTATCATCTTCATTGTTAAGAGTAGCTTTATCTGAAATGGAGTTTAGACAGTTTCGATATGAAAAACAATTATGCTTTCAAGTATAGCCTAAATATTATATAGGAAAATCAAAGATTAGCAACCATGAACACTTCTAAAACCGTTACTTTTAGTAAATAGTTGCATGTATTTCATTTTGCACACATAAAACTTAATGATGATGGTTGTTCCTGAAACTAAAACAAGTATACCCTAAAACCTGAACTGATTGTAGGACTTCTTCAATAGGTAAATAGTCTTATATGATGGTAACTTATATTGTTAGATTACTTATGGGTGTTTTGTTCAACCTCGATATCACTATAATGATGCAACTAGTACAACTTTCTCAAGGATGACAATACTACCAGTTTCATAGTTCTTGTACTTGAGAAGTATTCACAACAAGGGGAATGCAGAGGAGTCTCAAACTTGAACCCTAAAGTTAGAAGAGGCATGACCCAAAGATTTGAACTATTTTGTCAATTTTGATGCTCTCAATTTGATTTTCGTGATCCAAAACGTTAACACAATTTACAACTTTTGTTTTATAGAACAAAGAAGAAACTTCAAAACAAGAAACTTATGTTAATCTTAATCCATATTTTTCAATGAAGAATAAGATACATTGGTTATAAATGGTTTCCTTTTCTTTCTTCTTTCTTTTTTTTTTTTTCCTTCCGTGTACCAACACAAAGTTTGGAAGCAAGAACCAAATAAGCTAGTTCTGTTAGCAACCAACCAGATATAAAAGTATCTCAACTTGGCTCTGGTTGAGGTCCGAGAACCAGTAGGGTTACTGGTTTATCACTCTAGAGTTAATGCAGCAATGAATGAAAATATAGAGAAAATTGGTTTTGAAAGGTATTTTCACACACAATCTCACTATTCTAATTGAAACACACAGCCGTTAACAAGTCACAAAACTTGAAAAGATGCTATTTAAACAAAAGAAATGAGTCCAACTTCCACGGAATAGATTTTGACCTCTGAAACCAAAAGCTGATAAATTTGTGCAGGCAAATTAAAACTAGTAGTTCAGATTTGAAGAGGAAAAATTTACACCAGCTTTTCTTAGCACTTCCAAGCCTTGCAATCATAATTGTAATACTAAAAAAAACTTGCTAGTTTGTTTAAAAACAGCAACTCAGATCACAAAATCAATTTGGACACCCAAACCACAAATTTTGTAAAAAAAACTGCAGCAATAAAAAATGCTGCATTTCTCCTTATAAACCTACTCTTTTACTGCAAAAACACTTCAAACACAACCCAAATATGTTCAGTAACACTTCCATAAAGTTTCAGCCCCAAATGAAATATCAATCAAAAAGTCAATGGGGAAGTCAAACTATTCCGTAGTGAACTTGTTTGTGCAGGAGACTAAAACAATGCTTTTTCAAATGTAAAACCCTTCTTTTGCAGCACAATTGATACCAACACATCACAACTATGAACTAAAACACAGCACAATCCGAAACAGTTTTTGCTGAAGTTTGACTGGTATGTTGACTCTCAAGTGGAAGCATCAACTGACTCTGCCAAACAAGTTTTGTTACAAATCTCATGTCTGTTTAAATGCTCAAAACTGAGATTTCAAGTCAAGAATCAAATTTTGATCACAGAACTTTCAAAGCACCTGCTTTTGTCTGAGAATCTGTTCTAGGCCTTACAAATTCCTAGTGCATGATTGTGGTGCCTCAGGGCATGATAAGAAGAATTTATAATTTATGAATTGGGGATTAAATTCTGTTCAATAAGAGTGCACATGGAATTTAGACGCTATATTGCCTGAGTACTGTTAACTCATGTTTCAAATTGAAAACAACATTTACTCACCAGGAATTGGTGTAAAAGGCTATCATTCTTGACACTGGCATTAAAGGTTCCATATCTATTGGACTGGAAAAGGACTGTTTGATAGCGTTACCTGAAATATTTCTAAGTTTATGTAAGAACTACAAACTAAAGTCATTTCGAGCATAATTGGAACTGTGACAGCCCTTCTATAAATAGAAATTACTTACTTCTGGATATAAATGCTTCAGCCTGAGTATTAGGTTAACAAATACTTAGCCTTATGAAGAGGAAACCTTTTTGTTACAAGCAGAAGTTAGTAATTTCTAGAGAGAGTATAGACCTGAAGTTGAAAGGGTCAATTTTGGCCTTAGTATTTAAGGCTTTTGAACAAAAATTTGGAAGACCAAATTTTTTGAAGGGGGATGGAGTGTCATGCACAACTAAGGCTTAAGCAGGAAAGTTGGAAAATAGACTTAATCAGTTAAATGAAGTCTTGATTTGTGAATGTTATAATTATCATGGACTGGTTATAGCCGAGCCTATTTTAGGTCTTTCAATAACTTAATTGATTGTGAACAGGAATTAAGGGCAGAATTGAAAGAAGCCTAAAATTGTTGTGGTTAATGATACATAGGTGGTCTTCTTGCAAGAGTAGTGGAAGTTTGGGGCTGAATTGCTTAAGTGGAAGAAACTTCTAGGCAAGAGAGGACAGGGAGTTATGTGAACATAACTAAGAAACGTGGAACTAATTGAAATAAATAAAGAAGAATAAGGACTAAAGTGGGAATTTAAACCCTATTACCGCAAGATTACTACTGATCTGGTGGTTTTGTTGCCCGACAACGCAAAGCTGACTTTGGTTAGTTTCTACACCTCTTGATAGCTGGCTTTCAACCGAGAACATTGATCAACTAAAGAGGATTAAGAACTCTGGTTGCATGTTTTGGAATTGGTCTCGGTTTAAAAAGAAAGAACTTGCTTTCACAATGAGAAAGTCCATTGCTGGTGTCAATGTTTGCTTCATGTTCCAGGGGTGTTCAGAAGGATTTATTGATGTTCAGAGCAGCCATCGAAGGAAATTAACAAAGGCAGCAACACTTGTCTGCTCTAGATGGATTGCTGGCTCGGGTCACACACCAGAATAAAGGAGCCTTCTTCTCGAACAAGGCATAACTAGAAGCTGGAACTTCAGCCACAGGTTTGTAAGGTAAGGAACACATCCTACTCTACGTTTTATTGAAACTATGTCATGCAATAGTCCATATGGCCTTGCAAGTCTGTAGACAGGTTAAGGAAGTCAGATGCCAATGAATGATTTAAATTATTATGGCTTTCCTAAGGGGGTTTGTATGACTGATCAATGAATTTCAAAGGGACAAGGCTTCAGCTGATGAAAGAACCTATGATGAGACTAGTTTATGGTCAAAAGAAGCCTTAATGTTTTCTGGCAAGCTCACAAAGGGCAACTGGGGGCCCTAAGTTTCGTAGCTACATGACCATTTCCCCTTTTAAGAATCGAACTCTGTCTATGAAAGTGGAAAAGCTTGCTCTGCAGCTTCGAAAGAGACTTATGTATGTTTGATTGTTATGTGATTGTTGTGTTTACTGTATTTCTTCGTTTGTTAGTTGCTGTTTGATGCTTGTTTTTGTTACTTGTCATATTTTTAGTGTTGTATTATTTTTGGTTTGTCTTCTGGTTTTCTTGCAGGCTAAAAAACAGCTTATCATTATGACAGATTTGTGATCAGTTATAGGTTCTTTACTGAGTTTTCCACTGAAAACTCACCCCCTTACAGTGACATTGCAGGTTGCAATGTGAAGTAGTTTGGCTTCTGTTACATAGCTGATTATTATGAATGTGATGCAGGTTAGCCGAACTAATTGTGTATGTTTGTAAGACTTAACCTATTGCTTAGCACATTCTTTGAACCCATACTGATTGAAAATTGGCTTTAAGATTTGTGTTTTCAACTACTGTGGCTAGGCTGGTTAGTTACTGATGAAGTGGATCTTGTTAACTAATATTAGAGGAAGAAACAGAGGGCTTGATAATCACACAAGACCCTTATTACCTTTATATATAATAAGAGAAACATCATACAAGGAAAGTCAACTATAAGATTGATATCTAAACAAATATACTTTCCTATTTTATGTAGGAACCTTTTGTAACACTCCCCCTCAAGCTGGAGCATATATATCATAAGCTCCAAGCTTGCTACATATAAACTTTACTCGTGACCCTCCTAAAGACTTAATAAATAAATTAGCAAGTTGATCTTTTGATTTGACATAGGGAGTCTTGATCAATCCTTCTTAAAGCTTTTCGCGGACAAGTGACAGTCAACCTTAACATGTTTGGTTCTTTTATGGAAGACTGAGTTAGACGCAATGTGAGCGGCTACTTGATTATCACACATTAACTCCATAGGCGATGAATGCTCAAAACCAAACTCTTAGAAAAGGCGCTTTAACCATACTAACTCACATGTAGCATATGCCATTGCCCTATACTCAGATTCAGTACTAGATCATGCAATAACTGTTTGCTTCTTACTATTCTTCTCATGAAAACACAGTATCCTGAAGTAGACCGGCGATCATACAACCTGCCCAATCTGCATCTATGTATTCTTGAATCTAAGTATGGCCATCATTTCAATATAAAAGACCTTATCCTGGAGCACCTTTCAGATACCTCAAAATTCTGACTACTGCATCCCAATGAGTAGTGCGTGGAGACTTCATAAACCGACTTACTACACTAGTGGCAAATGAAATGTTTGGCTGAGTGACAATCAAATAGTTTAATTTGCTAATAACTCTTTAATATCTACCAGGGTCTTCCAAATATTCTTCTTTACCAACATCAAGCCTAGCATTTGGTTCCATGGCGTTATCAACTAACTTGGCTCCCAATAAGCTAGTTTCTGGACATACTTCCTTTGGGACAAGTAGATCCCCATTCTGGGCCTTACTACCTCGATACCCAAGAAGTATCTTAACGAACTAAGATCATTTGTCTGGAATTTTATTTGCAGGAAGTACTTCAAGGACTGAATACCAACATTATTGTCACCAATGATAATAATATCATCAGTATAGATAATCAAAATAATTTACCAGTTCTGGATGTCGATAAAAGATAGAGTAATCCACGCCACATTGCTACAAACTAAACTCCATAACAATTACACTGAAGTAACCAAACCATGCTCGTAATGACTGTTTCAAACCATACAAAGACTTGTTTAATTGACAGACAAGATCAGTCTCCCTTTAAGCAACAAACCCAAGTGGTTGCTCCATGAAGATAGTCTCCTCAAGATCATCATGGAAGAAAGCATTCTTCACATCTAATTGATGTAAAGGCCACTAATTTGTGGTTACCAATGCAATGACAACTCATACTGAAGTCATTTTGGCTACTGGAGAAAACGTCTCGAAGTAGTCCATGCCATATACTTGTGTATATCCCTTAGCTACTAGACAAGCTCTCAATCGGTAAACTGTACCATCGAGGTTAATTTTAACATTAAATACCCACCGATAGCCCACAATTGTCTGATCATGTAGAAGAGGAACTAAATCCCTTGTATTATTAACCCGCAAAGTTGAAATCTCCTCCTCCATGGCTTGCTTCCATTTGGGTTGAGACAAAGCATTTGAAACAGAATTAGGCAAGGAAATGGAAGACAAGGTAGAGACAAAAGTAGAGTATGATGGTGATAATGAATTATAAAAGATGACATTCGAGATAGAATGAAATGTGCAAGACATTTTTCCTTTGCAAAGGGTAATTGGAATATCTAAATCATCAGCCTGGTGGAGTTGAAGATGAAGGAAGTGGAGACAAGCATGAATCTTGTGGAGGTACTTCTTGACGATGACGTTGAGTATAAACCTGCAGATTAGGATGAGAAAGACACTCTAAAGGAGCCAGATTATTGTCAAGAATGAGTTCTAAAGGAACAGGATCAGTGACTGGAATATCTATATTGATAAGAGCTATTTGGACAGGTACAAAGGGCAAAGATAGACAGTCATCAGTATCAAAAGACAAGAACTGAGTATCAGAAACGTATGGTGTAGTTTCATAGAATGTAACATCAACAAAAACAAAGAAGCGCTTTAGGGAAAGACTGAAACACTTCTACCCTTTTTGCAAATAAGAGTATCCAAGAAAAACACATTTAAAAGATTTAGGGTATAATTTATCTATGCCAGGCTAGTTCTGATGAACAAAATAAACACAACCAAATATACAAGGATACAGGAAAGGGAGCTTGACGGGGAACAATAATAGAAAAAAGAATTTTACCCACAATGATAGAAGACGACAAACTGTTGATAAGAACACATGCAGTGAGCATAGCATCTCCCAAAAAACTTTTGGGTACATTCATGTGAATTAATATGGTACGAGCTGTTTCAACAATGTGTTAGATTTTTTCTCCCAACTACTTCATTTTGCTGAGATGTATGTGAGTAGGAGATTGGTGGAGAATACCTTGTTGTTGCATATGACTGGAGATTAAGTTAGAGAAATACTCTTTTGCATTATCACTATGAAGAATATTGATTTGGTTGAGAAACTGATTCTGAATTTCAGCAAAAAAGGCACAGAAGATAGAAAATAACTCTGAATGATTTTTCATTAAATATAACCTAGTCATTTGAGAGAAATCATCAACAAAAATTATGAAATACTGAAACCCCAAGTTAGACTTATCAACTCATTTATTGACTCAGGACAAATATGAAGCATGATGGTGCTTCCCAAGCTGACAAGACTCACATTCTAAAGTAGAGATTGAACTTAAATTTGGGACTAATTTCTTGATATTCTCCAATGATGGATGGCCCAAGTGACCATGAATTAAAAGAGGAGAAGCTGAAACATGACAAGCAACTGATGGCAATCCATCAAAATAGTACATTCCATTAGATTCACGCCCATTCTCCAATCATCTTCTTGGTCTTCATCCTGGATAATGACATGATCAGGAAAGAAACAAACAGAACAGTTTAGTTATTTGGTCAGTTTACTTATAGGCATAAGATTGAATGGAAAGCTTGAAACATAGAGTGTAGAGGGTAAAATAAGAGAAGGACAAGGTTAAGTGAATCTAACACCTTTAATGGTGGCGGAAGATCCATCAGCAATAGTAAGTTTTCTATGATGTGAAGCTAGAGGAGAGATTTGATCAAAATCGGCTATTTTACCTGAAATATGGTCAGTGGCACCAGAGTCCAATGCCCAAGACTGATTTCTAGAAATGCTAGACAAATAACAAGTTATTGGATTACCTCAATAGATTAAAAACAAGCTATTGGATTACCTCGATTAAAATTTGCTATTTTACTTGAAATATGGTTAGTGGCACTAGAGTCTAACGCCCAAGATTAATTTTTAGAAAGGCTGGACAAATAACAAGCTGTTAGATTACCTCGATGGATGACAGATGCCATAGGAGGAGAAGTGGCCTATTGTGCGGGCTGATACTGCAGGGATTTAGTGTATTCTTCCTGAGATAAAGTAACAGATGGTTGTGAGTGTTGACAACCAATTTTTTCCGGACACTAACTTTTATTTAGTTTTACGTTAGAAAATTTAGTTTAAAGGGCATTTTTCTTTTTAGGGGTAATTTCATCTTTTTTATCATTCTATAGCTTAGGAAGTTGGTAGGATCAACTGCATTTAGATTATGTCATGTTATGAATTTTTAACAATTTATAATGGTCATCTAGGGTAGAAATAAGAATTGATTTAGTTTATATACTAATTTTGGGTTCTAGAGGTCTTTTGGGGTTAATTTGGGGAAGGAGGAAGAGTTTGGGTGTGAATTAAAGGTTTTAAGAAGTTGTATGTAAAATTGAAAATTATGGGGTAAATATGTGAATTTCATAAAGTTTTAGGCAAATCTGACAAGTTCATAAAATTTTAGGAAAATTTGAAAAATTTTGCAAAGTTTTGAGCTCAAATGATAACATAGGAAAGTATTGGGTGAAATTAAAAATTTACATAAAACTTGGGATCAAATAAACAGTTTAAGAATTTTCCTGAACTTGAACTAATGTTTCTACCGGATAATATCATACGAGATTTAAAGTTTATTAGATTTGATTTGGATCTTAAAACCTTATTAATTTCGCTTATAATTCTACTCTTATAAATAGAAGTCACCATTTTGAAAGATAAAAAAAAAAAAAGAGAGAAAAGGGTAAAAAAATTGTAGAAAACCATAAATCTTCGGTCTGCTACCACCACTCCTTGAATAGTAACCCTATGCCTAACGCCAGGTTCCAGCCACACAGCGCCAGCCCGTCGGCAGGTCCGTCGTCAGTGCCCCCATTCGCTAACCTCAATCCACGCTGTCATCACCACTAAAGCTACCGCTGACGGTTCCCAGAAGGAGAATCAGGCTCTCCCCGCCGCACCAAATTGCATCCTTGTCCCTCATCTGCACCGACCGCTGTTCCCATCGCCAAATCGGCGGACGCAAGTTGCCACCGGTGTTGTTTGTCAGATCTCCGCCCTGCGCTGCCCTTGACCGGTTGATTATCGAACGAATCGAAGAGAATGACGGAGACCTGGCCAATTCGTTTTGTCTAAAGTCAACTAACTTTTTTTTACTTTTACATTTTTTTTACCTAAAATCAATTTCATTTGAAAGCCAATGTTATATAGATGCAATAATCAATTTGAAAGTAAATTTTTATGATATTGTTAAATTTTTTATGAATTTTTCTTTTTTAAGGCTTGAAACTANCTAGAAAAATTCATAAAAATTTAGTAAGATTATAAAAATTATATTTTTAATTGATTATTGTAGCTATATAATATTGGCTTTTAATTAAAATTAGTTTATTCTAGGATGAAAAGTTCTTTTTGAAAACACTAGCAAACTTTCTCTCTCTAAATGAGAGCTTCCCTCTCTAAATGAGAGTTCGGCTAGGCTAGTCTTGGATCATTAAGTCATATAATCTGATTGCTCTTTGTTGGTTGCGCTCGGGCTGCTTTTTTGGGGGAACACGATTCGCGTACAACAGCTGAAATCTTCTGTTCATCAGCAGATCTGGTTGATGCGGGTGGCCGCAATCGTCCTCTGACCAGCTGCATTGCTTGGATAAAAGATCGGTTGACCAAGCAGTGAAGGATTGGAGGATCTTGGAGCGAAACAGGTTGATCTTGGTGGTTGAAATTGGGGCCTGTAGATAGGGACTATCGTTCGATTGATTTCCTAAATTCGTTTCTTGCTTTAGTTTTGTATCAATTCTTGCATCATTCTCGTGTTTCTTGCTATTGGTTAGGGCAGACAATTGAAGCGATTTGTAGTATTGCTTTAGTGGTGTAACAGATTTGTGGTTTGATTGCAGTTAATTGGCAAGATGGAAGCGACAACAGAAGGTGATGCTTTCCCCAATCAAGAGTCGGAGGAGTTGGAGGAAATAGTCTTGGATCTTCAACCTAATCTGGAAACAGCTGGCCAAGTTATATCTCTTGTTGGAAAGGTTATATCGGAGAGGAAGTTGAATCAGAGGGGTATTATGAATATATTGTTGAAAATTTGGAAGAACTATGGAGTACATGCGATTACTTTTCTGGATGAAAAAACGGTGCATTGTGTGTTTATGAATTGGGAGATGATTGATAGTGTGATGGAAGAGGGGCCATGGAATATAATGGGGTGCATTTTATCTCTTCAGAAATGGCTGCCAACACAGTCGCTGCAGGATTTGTGTTTCATAGAAGTGCCATTTTGGGTCCAAATTCATGGATTGGCTCTTAATTTGATGACCAAGTCGAATGGATGGGTAATTGGAAAATAGTTTGGCCAGGTGATGATGGTGGAGGACATAGGAAATTTGGGGGAATTCTGTAAAGGATATCTGAGGATTAGGATAAAGCTAAATATCACGGAACCTATTAAAGCAGGATTTTGGCAGAAGAAGTCTGTAGGGTGCAGAAAATGGATTGCAGCGCGTTATGAAAGACTGGGGGACCTCTGTTATATGTGTGGTAGGCTGGGGCACACTGACATTAGCTGTAGGGTGGCGTCTCAACCTGTTATGATGAGCACTGGTCAGCAGACGTATGGTCCCTGGTTAAGAGCTCCCATGCCAAGAGGAAATGAGGATCTGGCCAAAACTCTTCCTCCGAGGCCGAACCACTTAAGGCCTGGAACCTTAGTCAGCTCAAATATGCATAAAAAGGCCAATGTGGGCTTAGCGGCTGAATCCCCAATTAGCCAGAGTTCCCAACAGTTGATTAGAAGTGTGCCTGAAGAATGCCAGGCTAGCATTTTGAGTAAACCAGTAAAAGGTGCTGACCTGAATCATCAATGTCAATCCCCTGATACAACAGGAGAATCTGATACTACTGGGGCACAGGAGGATGAGTCTAATGAGGGTATGTCACAAAGAGGGGGTAGGAAAACGGCTGAAATGGAAAATGTAGTTGAGGAAAGTACTGGGAAGAAGAAAACTCGAGAGAATAACACATCTGAATATGGGTCTGGTGGCTGCCCTTCAGCCACACGGGTGCCATGATCGTCATGAGCTGGAACTGCCAGGGGATAGGGCCAACCCTATCAGTTCAGTACCTGGATTGGCTCTTAAGGAAATACAATCCGCAGATATGTTTTTTAATGGAGACAAGGAATAAGAAGGAGAAGCTGGAAATGGTAAGAAAGAAAGACAAAGTTCAAAAATACTTGCTATGTTGATCCTATTGGCATGTCTGGAGGGCTAGCTCTGTGGTGGAATGATAATGTTCATATTCGCATTGGGAGGAGGTCAAGGAATTTTATGCACACAACAGTAACAGATGATAAGAGCAATACCACAGTCACATTACCTGGGTGTATGTAGATCCAAAATTCTCTGACAGAAAGAAAAACTGGGAGGACCTCAAAGAATTAGCTGCTAGAAATAAATTGCCCTAGCTGTGTATTGGGGACTGGAATGACATAGCTGCCCAAGATGAGAAAAGTGGTGGTAGGCTTAAAGCTCAAGAGCAGATTCTGGAATTCCAGGATTTGATGCTTAAAACCCAACTTCAGGATATTGGCTTTAAAGGACAGAAGTACACCTGGTCAAATGGCAGGAATGAGAGGTCTGTTCAAGAGAGGCTTGATAGAGCTTTAGTTAGTCATACCTGGAGAGTTATGTATCCAAATTCCCTGGTGTACCACAGCCCTAGAATAGGGTCTGATCACTGCCCCATAATTCTCACAACGGAGTATGAGGGTATTAAGAGCAAGAAAATGTTCAGATTTGAGCACATGTGGACTAGGGAGCCGACTTGTAGAGATGCTATTATAAATTCCTGGGATGTAATGGCAGGAAAGGACATTTATGCTCTTCAGGACAGTTTGAGAAGATGCAGCAAAGATTTTCTTAAATGGTCAAAGGCACACTTCCCAAATAACAAAAAGGAAATAGAGGCTTTAACGGCAAAGCTTGTTGAATTGCAGGATAGCCATGGAAACCAGGATAGGAGTAAGGAAAACCGAATCATAAATCTAATTGAGGAGCATTGGACTAGGGAGGAAATGTATTGGCATCAAAAGAGTAGAGTTGATTGGTTGAACCTGGGGGACAGAAACACTGCCTTCTTCCACAATGTAACTATACATCGAAGAACCTCAAATAAAATTCTGAAGATCAGAAATGAACAGGGGAATTGGTTAGATAATGAGGGTGATATGCTTAACATGTTCAAGCAGTATTATACTGACTTATTCAAATCAGAAGGGACGGTTGGTATGAGTGAAGTGTTGGGGCACATAAAAACAGTTGTTCAAGCAGACATGAAGGAGGAACTTCAAAGAGATGTTTCAGCAGAAGAAATCAGGGATGCTGCGCTTCAGATGGCTCCTCTAAAGGCAACTGGGCTGGATGGATATTCAGAAATTTTCTTCCACAAATACTGGGGAGAGGTTGGGGAAAGTGTCACCAGTGCTGTCCAAGGATTTTTTAAGCAAGGTATTTTTAATCCCTCCATAAATCGAACAACTATTGTTCTTATCCCGAAAGTTCCACATCCTGAAAATGTTACACAGTTTAGGCCCATTAGCCTGTGTAACTATTGCTATAAAATTATATCTAGAGTCCTTGTGAATAGGCTAAGACCTTACATGAATAGTATCATATCGCCTTTTCAAAATGCCTTTGTCAATAGCAGACAGATTCAGGATAACATTTTAATAGCTTATGAGGCTTTTCACTGGTTAAAAACAAAAAAGAAAGGTCTTGATTGGAATATGGCAATAAAAATTGACATGCAAAAGGCATATGATCGGGTGGAATTGGATTTTTTGGAATGTGTGATAAGGAAAATGGGTTTTCCGCATAAGTGGATTAGTTGGATCATGACCTTAGTGTCTTCTGTGTCTTACTCACTGTTGTTTAATGGTAAAAAGACTGAGATTTTTAAGCCCACAAGGGGCATAAGGCAAGGTGATCCCTTATCCCCTTATTTGTTTATAATGGTCACTGAAGCATTATCTCAAATGCTGATCAACGCAGCTGAAATGAACAAAATTGAGGGTATAAAAATGGCTAACAATTGTCCACACTTGACACATTTATTATTTGCATATGACTCCCTCTTTTTTATGAAGGCAAGTGTCAACAATGGGCATCATTTGCAGCAGGTTATTGCACAATACTGTCAGGCCTCAGGGCAGAGGATAAATTTAGATAAATCTTTTATGTTTTTCAGCCCTAACACTCCTGTTGCCCTGCAGGACAAAATTAGCAGGTTTTTGAAAATTCCTAATGCAGGGAATCCTGGGAAATATCTAAGACTGCCTACTATATGGGGAAGATCAAAATGTGAAGCACTGGCCTTTCTCAGGGACAGAATTGTCAGGAAGATTCAAAAGTGGAAGGAAGCTTTGCTTTCATACTCAGGTAAGGAAATCCTCCTGAAATCTGTTCTTGCTGCACTTCCCTCATATGCGATGGCTTGCTTTAAGTTCCCTAAGAAATGGTGCAATAGTATACACTCTATAATGGCAAATTTCTGGTGNCAACAAACTGAGTCTGGAATCCATTGGAAAAGTTGGGATCACTTAACGTTACCAAAGAAAAAAGGGGGAATGGGTTTTAAAGATCTTGAGGCTATGAATATTGGTTTGTTAGCAAAACTAGCCTGGAGGGTCACATATAATCCTAATTCTCTATTAGCTCAGATTCTAGAAGGTCTATATTTTCCTGGTGGAAATTTGTGGAATGCGAAAAAAGGATCTAAACCTTCCTGGGGATGGGCTAGTATTTTAGAAGGTAGGGATTTTTTAAAACAGAAGGTTTGCTGGCAAGTCCATGATTGTCGTTCAATTTCTGTTTGGAATGATGCTTGGATTCCGAATATTAGGGGTTTTAAGCTTCAGCCAAATATTGAAGCTCCCTTAGAAATAAGAAATATGAAAGTTGATAGTCTTATTGATGAGGGCACTCACACATGGAAGTTAGATAAGATTGTAAACTTCATTTCTAATAAGGAAAAACAGGCTATAAGTCAGATCCCTATAAGCTATTTCCCTGGAGATGATAAGCTAATTTGGCCATATGAAAAAAATTGGTAAGGTAACGGTCAGATCTGCATATGGCATTCAAAAAACCATTAATTTTAATACCCACTCAGCCTCAACATCTCATCAGATAGATAATTACGTATGGAAGTCAGTCTGGAAAATAAAATGTTCTCCTAAAATTCAAAACTTCATTTGGAGAGCTTGCCATAATGCAGTTGCTGTTCGTCAGAACTTAGCCAAAAAAGGTACCAGAATAATTCCAATTTGTCCTTTCTGTGATCATGATGAAACTGTGGAACATATGCTTCTCCAATACGAGTGGACTCATATTATCTGGTTTGTGTGCTTGGATTATAAACCTCATAATGCTGAAATACAGACTTTTGACCAATGGTTTCTAAAGGTTTTCCATTCTTTAAAGTTTACACAAGATAAAAATGATATTATTGTTTCCACTATGGCCTATACTTGCTGGTTTATCTGGTTGGCAAGGAATGAAGCGGTTTTTCAAAAGAAAAACATTATTCCTGAAGGTGTAATTCGCAGGATACAGGGTGCTGTTGCTGAGTTTTATCAGGTCCGCAAGGAGAATAGAAATAAAAGAACATTGCTATTAGGACAAGCTACCAGTGAGCAATGGAGAAAGCCGGCAAGGGGAATGTTGAAAGTTAATGTGGCAGTTAGCAGTGGACAGCCAATTGGGATGGCGTATATGGTCAGGGACTGGCAGGGGAGGTTTGTGCGAAATCAAGCTAGGGCTGTTACTGGCACTTGTAAAGGGGCTGCAGCAGTAGAAACTCTGCGAACAGGGCTAAGGGAGATGCTGAGAATGGGACATAAGGCATTAGAGGTTGAGATCGCAGACAAGCCAGCAGTCGAATGTCTAAAGGGCAAGGGTAATTGGCATCTTGGTACAATGGTTGCAGACATTAAAAATTTATAGAGTGCTTTCTCTTCTTGTACTATTAGGCAGGTTTCAAACAATGCTAATATGTGTGCTACGCATATAGCTAAATGGGCAAAGGCACAGAAGTGGAAAAATTGGACTTGTTGTCCCCCCTCTGTGTATGCCTTTCAAAGTGTGTTGGATGTAAACTTTGAACCCCCTTGAGGATTTCTTTGCAATAAGATGTGTTGTTTAGTCCAAAAAAAAAAAATTAAAATTAGTTTCAAGTAAAAAAGATGTAAAAATAAAAATAAGTCATTTTGTAGTCAATTGGCTAAAGTTAAAACGACTTGGGTCTTAATTTCTCAACCTGCAATACCCGTTTTTAGGATCCGATTGACTCTAGCCAACCATCTCTTTATGGCATAACTCCTGATTAGTCCTCATATTTTTTTTTTATTTTTTTTCATTCGTCTAAGTCACTACTTTCTTTTATTTTACAAAAATGGCACAAACAGCAAGCTTTTTGTTATTTTTTTTATTCATCCTCTATTTGTTTATTCGGTCATGCATTAATGTAGCTGTTAAATGCCCATAGAGACATAAGTTAGGATGTTTATTATATTTTTTTTTTGTTTTAATTTTAGAACAATTTGATTTTTATTTTAATCCTTGCATCCTAAAGTTGATAAAAATTATTTGTTGTGCTAGATAATTTAAATTATGTTTTTCTAGAAATTACAAAGAGATTAAATTAAGGTAAATTGCAAGATATTTACTAAACTTTCAAGGATATGTCATTGATGGATTTGATAAAATCACGACACAGATTAGTCGTTCGAATCGAATTGATCTGATAAGACTCATGGTTTTGAACTAGATGTTCCCTTCAAATTCTTGATAGATTTAGTAAAGTCCCGGAATTTCAAAGATACCTGGGATTCCATATCCGATTGGCTTGGTAAGATTCATGGTTTGGAATTAAATTGAAAATTAAAAATAATTAAATAAAATTAATTAAAACTATTTCATCAATGATTAAGGAAGGAATCAAAAAGTTTGGAAAATGATAAAATCAAACTCTCATGTATCGATATTTGGGCAGTATAATAAGGTTATTTTAGTGTAACCGACTTATGATCCTAGAATCACTTGTAGACCATAACAGGTATCCAATTGACCTACGCAAAATTGATTGGTGGCGACTCCTAAAAACATGTTGCTACAACTTGATGACTCCGCCGGGGATGAGTCTAGCCATAAAAAAAGGGTTCGGTTTTTGTCTTCCTTTATTTATTTATTTCCTAACTATTGATTTGATGTATTGTGTTTTTATTTTCATAGGTTTTAACACACACACTTTGGCATGCATAACGAGCTCAATACCCAGGCTCATTTCAACCAAAAGTTTGCAAAACACACAAGTTAGGCTAGTCATGTGAGGCAATACTCTCCACACTTTCTCTAATCCGTAGCAGTAAGTAATGTTGCCCAAGTGTGACGATAGTCACTCCATGGGATCATGAAAGCTACAGCTCAAATTAATCTTTCCTCACATAACCCTTGTGGGTGAAGAATTGAGTTTTTTCTAGTCCAATAAGATTAGAAAGAGGGATTTGAGAACCAATCCATGACATTTTCTCTGAAAAAAACCACCTATGCATATAGTGACTGTAAACCTATCTACTAAGATTTCCATAACAAGACACGTATTGCTCAGTTAATTTGCTTCATTGTTTTCATAACTTGTTCTAGGTTATAATTCCTACGTTATTATCATATGTTATTATATCAATGTTACTAACCCTTTTTGTCATTGGCAAGTTGTTGTTAGGCCATTTTTGTTACTTTGTTCGCTTATTTTTGCTTCAATAACTTCTTCTTTTTATGTTTTTTTTTTCTTTTTCATGGTTTTAATTTTTCTTCTTATTTCAGCTCATATGTTGTATTAATTGTTTTCTAACTTGTTGCTACTCTTTTCTTCTTCTTTTGTTTTCTCAAGAAAACTTTTTTTTTATGCATCAAAATCATATATCAAGTTATACTCACTCTTAACTTTCTTGTCAACAACAAGTTTTGAAGTTTCATGGTAGTAGATAATCAAGCTTATTCCTTGCATGCATACATCAATTATCACTTTCATGCATTCATACTATGACATGATCACTTCATTTAAGGTGCAAAAAGTTTCATCCCAAGTTGGGGCATCCATAAATGACATTAAGCAAGGCAAACACAATCTTCAGGGAAACCTCATGCAATTCTCGGATAAGGGAAGTTTTTATGCCTCTTTTTGTGGACAGAAAAAGGCATCTCTTTGAAAAGAATTTTTAAGCTAGATCCAACCTCAAGGTCTACACACATTTATGAATGACAGAGAATCCTTCAAGTGGACTTATATCTTTGAGATCTTGCCAAAGTAACTTAATAGTAAAACTCTCCTAGATTTAGTCCAGAATCTAGGGTGTAGTATTTTTTAAATGAACATCTGTTATTCTTTTTTTTTTTTACAATAAAAAGATGTAAGATGTACATTTCACCGCCTTTCAATAAAAACCCACATTTTACATCCATTTCAGCCCTCTCACCATTGTAATTTCTTTCATAAATGAACACAAATGTGACAATGTTGCTCGTGGGTGAAAATGAAAGTTCGATAGTTGTGACTTCAAAAATGCTACCAAGTATAAAGAGAAAGATTTCAAATCTGACACCTTAGCTTTTATAAGGATAGGGTACCTCAACCTCAGTACGAGAGGTTTTTTTTACTAGATTTTGGAAAAAAATAGTTCTTATTGCATTAAATGGCTCGAGTGTAATTTCATAATTGCTCAAACAGAAAATGTTCGCAATTCCTAAAAAAAAAAAAACTAAGAAAGCTCCTTCAAAATTAAATAGGAATGAAGTGCAAAAAAGCCAAATTCAAAGGAAAAAAAATATCAAGAGCAAGGTGAGCTATAAATGTCATTAAGTCATCTCATTTGAGGAATGTTTCATGCAAACACTGCAAGGAAAGTTATTAAGCACATCATAAAGGTTCTTCTATCGCATGCCCCCAAGTTAGCAAAACTGTAGCTTACAAAAAAAAAAAAAGATAAGGGCTTGCTAGATTGTTAATCTCCAACACAGCCTAGCCAAAAGTTAGAGCAAAGAAAAGAAATGAAAAGAAAAGGAAAGGAAAAGTGAGCTAAGGATTCTAAACTGAAAACCTATAAAGACAGTTTAGAAAATAAAGATAACCTTCTTAACAAGTTTACATAGAGATTGC
>KK901505.1:34627-59413 GCA_000696445.1 Aquilaria agallochum
CACTCTGTCATCACCACTAGAGCTGCCGCCGACTGTTCCCAGAAGGAGAATCAGCCTCTCCCCGCCGCGCCAAATCGCATCCTCGTCCCCCATCCACACCAGCTGTTGTTCCCGTTGCCAAATCAGCCGACCCGAGCTGCTGCCGTCATCATTTGTCAGAGCTCAGCCCTCCGCTGCCCCTGACCGGTTGTTTATCGCACAAATCGAAGAGAACGAAGGAGACCCAATTCCTCAACCCGCAAGATCCGTTTTTAGGATCCGGTTAACTCTAGTCAACCATCTCTTAATGGCATAACTTCTGATTAGTCCCTACATTTTTTTTTAATTTTTTTTAATTCATCTAAGTGGTTAACTTTCTTCTGTTTTGCAGAAAAGGCACCAACAACAAGCTTTTTGTTACTTTCTTTTTATTCATTCTCTATTTATTTGTTTGGTTATGCATTAATGTAACAGCAAAAAAAATAAATAAACCACTGATCTTTTTACCTCAACATATATTACCAACTATAGTTTTTTTACAATTAAATCACCCTTTTTTTTTTGCGATTGAGTGAAATCTAATACTATTGGTTTGAGCTATAGGCAAATTTGTCACTCACAAGAATAATAGAGAGAATATTCCATTTTTTTAGAATATTCTAGTAATTCTATGAATAAAAAAACCACATCATCCTGGGAAAATTACAACATGTATTCCTGAACTATATTTATGATGCACAAAAGTTTCTAAACTAAAAATAATAACACTTGGATCCAAATCCTTCCACTCTTCAACCTCAATGCTCGAATGATCCTCTCTTTAATCACCCAGTTCAGATTGTTTGCCCTATTCGGCTAATCCGGCGAAGGAGATGAAACGTCTCCCTCCTGTCTATTTGTTCTCGATTTTGCTATTGCCTCCTCTTTCTTTTTGTCGATCCTTTCTCAATCCGCCGCCTTCACCATCGGTCTATTAAAATGCTGGAGAGGTAAATCGAATACTAGCACTTGGGCAAATTACACTTGGGCGAAAAAAAGGATAGGTGCACAATGGAGAATCAAAGCTAGCCAAGACTCGTCCACATCCAAATCGTCGAGTTTCGTAGCTTCTTTGTCTCAATTTTGTGAATCGATTGTTATGGCTTTTTTAAATCAATTTTCGTGGCTAGTTTGAATTGATTCAGATTGAGAGTTATGGTTTAGGAGCTGATTCAGGCGCTGGGGAAAAGAGACAAGGGCGGGGGAATGACTGTTGGGCGAAGAGAGTGAAGAGGATGGTGTTTGAGAAAAGAAACAAAGTTATGGGGGATTTGTAGATTTGAACAAAAGTTTAGATGTTAAGTTAGGTATTTTATCTTTTTTTTTTTTAAATGATGTGAACACAATCTTACCACGTATATAGCCCTATTAGTCACCATATCATCAAAATTTACCACATTATCATACAACTGGACAAACATAACAACAGTGACTAATATTCGCTAATAAGGTAACGTTAATGGGTGATTAAACTATAAAAAAATTATAGTGGGTAATATACGCTGAGGCGAAAAGATTAGTGGTTTATTTGCCTTTTTTACCTTAATGTAACTGTTAAATTCCTTTAGGGACATAAGTTAAGAGGTTTATTAGTTTATCCTTTTTTTGTCTATTTTTTTTCTTTTAATTTTAGAACAATTTGATTTTTATTTTAATCCTCGCATCCTAAAGTTGATAAAAATTATTTGTTATGCTAGATAATTTAAATTATGTTTTTTTAAATTACAAAAAGATTAAATTAAGGTAAATTGCAAGATATTTACTAAACCTTCAAGGATTTGTCCTTGGTGGATTTGATAAAATCCCAAGACAGATTATTCGTTCGAATCTGATTAATCTAATAAGACTCATGGTTTTGAACAAGATATTCCTTTCACATTCTTGGTGGATTTGGTAAAGTCCCAGAATTTCAAGGACATCTAAAACTTCATATTTGGTTGGTTTGGTAAAATTCAAGGTTTGGAATTAAATTAAAAATTAAATATAATTAAATAAAATTCATTAAAACTATTTCATCAATGATTAGGCAATGAAGCAAAAATTTTGGAAAATGATAAAATCGAACCCCCATGGTACTGATGTTTGGGCCATATAATAAAGTTATTTTAGCGTAACTGACTCATGATCCTAGAATCTCTCATAGATCATAACAGGTATCCAATCAACCTAAGCAAAACTGATTGGTAGCGACTCCTAAAAACATGTTGCTACCCTGAGGCCATAGTTGAAGAAGGGTCCTTTTTTTATGCAATCAATGACGGGTACTTATCCCAACAAGTATCTTCAATATGACCATCTTTTTTGTAGTACGTGCAATGAAGATGTGGACCTTGGCCACGTCCACCTCTGCCACCACGACCACTACATCGTTCATGACTATCTCCAAGACCTCCTCTAACTTGAGCCAGACTTTACTCATGGACTAAACTGAACCACAAGAACAGACCGATCAGAATTGTAATTCATCGGATTCTCCTTAGCGAAACAAAGAGAAAGTTAGGAGTGCACTTTAGATAATGAAGGAGTTCTGCTCCCCCAAGGATCTGCACACAAACAGGTTCAAACTCTGGTTTTAGTCCAGCCAAAAAAGCCATTATCATCATATGCTCTCTCTGACGATGCATCTCTTGGAAATCAGATGAAATAAGTAGCAAAGCATTCAACTCTTGAAACCCTTGTTTCACCTTTGCAAAGTAATCAGTAAGACTCTCTTCTGTTTAACATGAAACAACTCAACAGAAACATCATACATACGCAACATATCACTAAAGTAAAGGAGTTTGGCATAATCCTAAGCTTGTTTACAGGTGACGACAAGAGAGAATAAATCTGACACCACAGGTTCTATGGACTCGAAGAGCAAGTGCAACAACTGTGCATCATCAGCTTGCTAATTTTCTAATTGACTTTGGTCAGTAGGGGGATCTGCAGTAAGATGTGACATCTTCCTTTGACCTGTAAAACACAATACCACCTTCTTGGTCCAAGAAGAATAATTATTACCATTCAAACATTGTTTGATAAATTGAATACTGCTGAATTGGGTGGAAGAATCCATTGGTGAGACGATTGCCGAAACACTTGATTGGTAATTTTTCTCCTCTGGATTTGACATTCTTCTTGATGAGACAAACAAAGAGATCACAGACCTTGTTGATGATGCATTGTAACATACAAGAGACTAACTAGATGGAGAAGAAACTCAAATTCTGATCGTAATTGACATGAATCAAGTCCAAAAATTTGTTTAGGACAAGAAGGAGAGCAAACCCATCAAAACACCATTGCCAGAGGTCCCCAGATGGCGGTGCTTGACGACCATGTGCCGAGGTGTGGGAGGTTTCCAATGACATCGCCGGTACTGTTCTAGTTGCCGGTGACTCTTGGGTGTTGCTGTGCTCTTGGTTTTTGGTTTGGTTAAGTAGAAATTAGGGTGTTGGTTAGGGCAGCGGAAACATAAAGGTGGATTTGATTTTTCAGTGGCTAACTGTGACAAGAGTTAGGCTAGGGTCTGGGTTCTGATACCATGTTAACTAATATTAAAGGAAGAAATAAAGGGCTTGATAATCACATAAGACTCTCATTGTCTTTATATATAATAAGAGAAGCATCATATAAGGAAAGTCAACTATGGGATTGATATCTAAATAAATCTACTTTCCTATTTTATGTAGGAATATTTTGTAACAGATCTCTCTTTTTTTAAAGCTTAGGAGCAAATCCTAGACAAGGAACAAGGGTTTCTAAACCCAAGGATCCTGTATCAAAATGGATTCTGTAGCTTGATTATGAAGAATACATTTTTTGTACTTACTTAGTTGGCTAATGTAGAACTTCTGGAAATAATGAGCTAAGGGAAAGGTAAAAAAAAAGTCTTATAACTTTTTCAACTTTTCTAAGTAAGTCATATATTTTCACGACTTTCTATTTGAGTCATATATATTAAAAAATGTGATCTTTGTTAGTCCTATCCATGGTTCTTAAAATCCCAACTTAAGTTTTAGAAACTTACGTTTTTACAACTCTAGAAACAAAAAATGTTTCAAGTCTTAGTAGAAATTTATATGTAGGTAGAAACGGGTAGAATCCCGGCTTTAGTCTTAGAAACTTAGAAATTTTACGACTTTACGTTTCTATGTTATTATATCAAATTTCCTGAAATTGGGCTAAAAAATGAAAGCAAACAAAAAATATATTAATTTATTACCCAATTCAATCTTTATACAATCAAACTAGACTAATTTAGATTAAAATAAAAAATTAAATAAAGATAACCGAAAAAAACAAAAATCATCTATTATTTTTTCCTTTTGGCTCCTAGTGTCACTTTATTACTCTTCTTCACTATGATTTTAATAATCTTGGTTGTTAAGTTTATGTAAATGTAATTGTAGGTAAATAACATGCCAATGATGATACAAATATTTGCATAAATGAGTTTAACCTATTAAAAGATAAAACTAAAAAAGAAGAAGAAGAAGATATGAATTTAGAAGATAATAATATTGATACTATCATTGGTCATAATGTTTCTTGTGTTCCATTAGATAATTGAGATGTTTTCAACTTTTCATTTATGAATTGTGAATTTGAAAATTTTATTTTTTTGTATTATATGTTTATGCCATGGCATTTTTATGGTATTAAAATATTAGTTTTTTATCTTTTCTAAAAGTTTTTTGATAGAATCTTACGACTCTACGACTTTTTACGACTTTACGATTGTAGAAAAACTAAAACGACTTTAGGTAGAAACCCGACTTTAACAACCTTGGTCCTGTCACTGGAAAACTTGATTGAAATCCTATGTGGCATATAACGGACGTTAAAAACAAAGAGAGAAAATCAAAATCAGACATTCAACTCTATAACTTTTCTAATTAAGTCATTAGGTTCTTATTTTTTCACAACTCACCATCAGAATCCTAAATATTCTCTTCTGGAGCCATTGTCCTTCAAGCACAAGCCCGCTACATTTTCTCTTCTCTTTCTTCCTCGAGAGTGAGGAACAAGGAACAATTTTCATACTTTCTAATTGAAAAATATAAAATTTTAAGTGATAACACTAATCATGATCATAAAATTAAAAACATATAGAACTTCTGGAAATGGAGAATTACCAGCAAGAAGCGGAATAAAAACCTTTCGCCAAGCGACCATTGGATTATGTATGGTGAGAAAGCTGGAGCTGAACGACCTTAATCCCGATCCCTATGTCGATGACTTGATTATACTGCTACACAATTTTATAATTAATTAATTTTCCTATTTATCTATGTATTCATTAGTTTATAAATCCTTTTTTTTATCACTAGTGAAATCATCATCATTACATTGTTATTGCTGATATAAATATTCTTTCTATAATATTCTTACGGCTCATTTTGTAAAGTTTTGTAGTTTATTCTTTCAAGCTTCTATAAAAGCATGAAGAATAATATCAAAAAGATTAAATCATGGAATCTATAAAGTACATTGAAATATATATACAATGAAATATTACAAATGTGAAATATTAAGTAATGAGCTATTTAACACACTATTATTAATTAGTATTTTTAATTTTTCATTTGACTATTGTACATCAATTAAAATTCTATAAGTTAATAAGCTAAAAAAATATTTTAAAATTATTTTTAAAAATAGTATTTTTAAAATTGTTTTTTTGAGTTGGATACTCGTAAATAATTAATTAATTTCTACGATAATTTTTTTGAGTGATTGTTAAATAGGTAAAGTGCTAACTTTTTAAATGGCTCAAGGGATGTAATATTCCAATTCTCATTTTTAAAATATTTTTAAAAAAATAGTATTTTTTTAAATTTTATTTTTGAGTTGGATAACTCGTAAATAATTAATTAATTTCTAAAATAATTTTTTTCAAGTGATGGTTAAGTAGGTAAAGTGCTAGTTTTTAAATGGCTCAAGTGATGTAATATTCCCATTTGCATTGTATATTTCATTAATGTAATGACAATCAATGGCCTCAAAACATAGAAAATATAATAGTTCATTTGGGAAAAAAAAAAGAAAAAAAAAGGAGAATAAATGGTTTATTTTAAACATTTTCTGAAAATTTCAAGCATAATAGCAATAACGCAACTTGCACATTGTAATTAGAGTTACACAGTTATAGATTTCTTTTGAATCTAGGGGTAAATTGTGAGAAAATAGTAACCTAGTGACTTAATTAGAAAAGTTATAAAATTAGATGACTAATTTTGATATTTTTCCATTGTTTTTAACATGTGTTATCCACCACATACGATTTTCATTAAGTTTTCTGGCTATAGGACTAACAGAGATCATGTTTTCGAATATATAGGACTTAAACAGAAAATTGTGAAGATACAGGACTTACTTAGAAAAGTTGCAAAAGCTATTGGACTTTTTTTAACCTTTTCCCTGATGAGCTGCTTGTAATTATTATTTAATGAATTTCAGTTCCAATTGCCATGTGAGAGAGATTTCTGCTTAGTCTGTAGGAAGTTGTTAAGAATTAATTGGTATGACTTCAGGTTAGCTATCTGATTACAAGACGATTAAGAACCAAAGCATGACACAAGTATCGATCCATGCTGAAAATGCACCAGTACAATTAAAAATTGGCTTTAACAGCGAGAATTAAATCCATGGCAGAAATCCTAGTACCTTGGCTATTAAACCAATTGAAGATTAACAAACATGCATGCAACAGTCTACAAGTTGAGTTCCTAAGACTTACTTGTAGACTAATCGGAAGCACCTGGAAGTGTTCGTAACAAAGGGGTATCAGAGCAAGGTTAGGTTGTCCAAAAATGTCCGGGATTTTCAGTATTAGAGAGTATCCTAAATATAGGCCACAGTAGTAGTTAGTTTGTGTGCTAGTGGTTATGTGTCTTATTTGTTAAGACCATGGAATGTGCTTGTGACTGTTGATCTTTCTTGATCCTGTTAGGATTGGTTGCTTTAATGTGATTGATTGAATGAAGCACCAAAACCGGGAGTTTAACACCCCCTTATGTTAATTGAAAAAAAATTGAATGGCATGGCTGTGGGAGAAGAATATTTAACTTCCAGCAAGTGGTTGTTGAAGATGGTAGATACAGGCAAGAGATAATGTTGAATAAGTTTGACTCTGCTATTGACTTTCTATGAAAGGAAGTGTTTCTGAATGAACTCTTGCAAGCATGTTGTTAGTAATAATTGAAACTTGTTTACATGCTTATTGAGTGGCATTATTCTATTTATGGAATTATAGTGCCATTATTGTTATTGTACCGATCTGCCGTTTAAATAAGAAACTCCTATTGATTGAAGAGAATGTTGGAGAAAGAGCATTTGTATTTTTCTGGCATTCATGTGT
Organism: Aquilaria agallochum; assembly: GCA_000696445.1. Classification (NCBI taxonomy): domain Eukaryota; kingdom Viridiplantae; phylum Streptophyta; class Magnoliopsida; order Malvales; family Thymelaeaceae; genus Aquilaria; species Aquilaria agallochum. The sequence goes on from KK901505.1 coordinate 41,991, forward strand.
GAATTATGTATTCTCCTATCTGAATCTGTTAGGAACAACAGATTATTGTTCTGTGCAACAGGAATTTCCCAGCAAAAGTAAGTTTGACTGGCCAGTTGACCTTGGGCTAGGAAGGACCTTGAAGGCTGAAATTAGATGTACAAGTTTTATTAGCCAATTGGAGTGTGTTGAAGTGTTTTATTGAAGATTTGAGAAAAGTACTACCGAATCCATGTTCTGCAGAGATAAACTAGTTTCAAGGGGTTTGAGAGATGGAATCTTGATCTGAGCTTCTCCCCTGGGATGTTAGGCTCTGGATGAGTGCTATATTGCAAAACAAATGTGTGTATAAGGTTTGGATTGATGATAAAAGTGACCTCTCCCAAACCCAAGTTTCTACTCAATGATCTGCAGTTTTGGTCACACAATTGGTATTCTGTTTTGAACTGCTACATAGAGGATTACTGATGTTAAATGAGCCTCTTTTCAGTCAAGAAATGTGCCTACTGACCTTGGTTTAAAGGTCTGTAGTGGAACTCTAAAATGGTCTATCAGTTAAAGTAAAGCCACAGCATTTGCAAGAGCTTTACTAGAATTGGAAGTTTGACTTTGAGCTTGAAGAAGCTTTTGGACCTGAGTTTTCCCAGGCATGTTCTAATGGTAAATAAGAACTTGTTTAACACTCTCCATGTGAAAATTTTCTTGGTTTGGAAGGAAGTGCTATGAAAGTCAAGAAAACAGCACTATGGAGGAAGTTTTAATGAAGATTATGCAACGTATCCTGATTAAGACCTTTATATTGGATTTTTTGCTTGGAGAGAAATTTCTTATGGCTGCAGAGAAGTGTCCTCAGAATTTGAGCTAGAAATTTGTAGAGGAGCTCAAAGTGACCCCCCTAAACTCAAGCTTTCTAACTACTGAGAACCTGTGTCTCTATATAGGGTTCAGCTTCTTTCTCAGAGACTACATGTTAAGATCTTTGAGTTCAAATGTGTCTCATTATGAAAATGAAATATGTCTGCAAGATCTTGACAAACAAATAACTATGGAGATCAAAGATGACTCAGTGAACCCAAATTTCTTTATTGCTGTACCTGCAAGTTAGCAGATTCTGGTTTGAAAACCTGACTTTGCGATTAAGAGGTGTTAGGGGGATAAAATCTTCATTCATAGGTGTGATTACATAATAAAGATTTGTTCAAGTCTCAACCATTAAGTTGGCTTTGGAATTCTGAGTTTTGCCTATTGAACTATTAAAGGCAGAACAATGACCCAGAATTACAGAAGCAGGTTTGGTTTAAGATGAAGGCAACACTTGTATTTAGCAAGGAATATACAACTGGTTATGGAATGACAGATTTGACATCATAACCATGGTATTGGATTAAGAACAGGAGCTGTAATCAAAGCTAACTGGAAGAGAGCCAAACAATCAAAAGTTGTACATCAGTAATGAATGGGAAGGTTAAAGCATAAGGCAAGCCTACTGGATGTTTGGGTTCCTGAAACGATATTCTTATCTCAGATTCCTGTCATGGAATACTGAGCAAGAGATGTCAAGGTTGATTTAAAAGAAAGAAATGAAAAATCCTGGAGTAGTTGATTCAATGTTGTCATGCATAAAGGTTTGACTGATCTGTTGACTTTCAAAATAGGAAACCTACTGATGAAATTTCCAGGTTGATGAGCTTTCCAAGAAGATTTTAAATGTGTGGAGAACTTATAAGTCACAGTCTATGAACTGTCAACCTATTAGATGCTGGAAATCACCAAAACTATCAGACAATTGTTATTTCATTACTTCCTACTGAGCTAAACACCCAAGTAAATGTTTGAGCACAATGTTACCGGGTCTTATGGGTTCAGTGATTGGTGGTGGAGTTACAAAACCTAAACATCAAAATTTCAGAGTTGTCTAGCTGATAAGCTAAGTGGGCAACCAGAATTTTGTTCTCAGAGACTGCAGGCAAAGTGCTTAGGCCAGAAAGGTCGACTTAAAGTTGACTTTTTGAAGAAGCTGCAGGTTTTAGGAGAACATGAGCTGGAAAATCATCTGACATAATTTTAGACTTGTGGAGAGTTTAAAATTAGAAAAACAGCTACAAACTTCAGGAAAATTACGGGCAGTATTGTTACATAATGATGTTCTGCTGCTGAATGTTCAAGCTACTGTGTTAGTTCAAAGTTTAATATGAATCTTACTGACTATTACGCCTCAAGACAAAAACAGAAAGGATCTTGATCCCAAGTACACAGGCTATCTTTGGATGTGAAGATACCGAGTGCTGGAATAATTGCAGTGGAAGGTTGAACCTGTACGTTTGACCTTGGGGTTGACCTTTCGAATAAGATACTTCTATGCTTGAAGTACAGGCTTCATGGTGCATCAGTCTGCATGTTGTTGCTTTCTTTATCCAGAAGTGCAGCATTCCTCATGAATCTAGAAGGTTGCAGCAGCTTGAGATCATACATAGAAGCAATGTTTGCATCACCTTTCTCAGAGAAACTTGAGGCACACTCGCATTGCACACCCTGTATATATTGGATGTTACTTTACCTGTTAAGTATTTCTTAAGAATGTAATTTCACCAGAAACTCAATAGAAACCGATAGAAAAGTTGTAAACTAGGAAAATACAATCACTATGTATACTTTACCCTGTTTCATATGTTCAAAATTTCACAGACAACTCATCCTCGATGGTAAAATTACATCATCGCTTATAAAACAAGGAAAAGGCAACACTGCTTCAATCTTTATGTATTTCAAACGAAAATTGATTGAATGCAATTTATTTAAATTGACAATCTGTTATCTGCTGACTATAATCATTATAGGCACAAGCACAATAGCTCAAAACACAGAATCCTCGCGTTATATCTACTAATTCCATCGCATAAAAGGTGCTTTGAAGCATTCTCAGCAGTACATGGTACTAAAAGACAATAACTTTATCTTCATAGAAACACACACAGAAAAAGGGGTTCATAACACGGGGAGTGGAACTGAAGCTCGGCATAGAAATCTTCACTTGGATTCTACAGGTCATTTAGCTGCCAATATATTAACCAAATTGAAAATCACTATAGTACCCAAAAAGAATAACTAAAAACAGCTTTATAATAAGAACAATTTGAGGAGTAGAAGACCCACTTGCGATTATTGTCTGAGCCAGCATGACAAATTCTCCTCCTTTTAAACCTCCAAGCCGAGGAACGAGGATGAATCAGGGAAAATTGGTTCAAAAAGGGATTGTTTCTTTTCCAGCTTTTCCCATCACTATGCTTAGGCTTTGCCATGAACAGAGACTGCAGTTCTGGTGTTTCCAATCTACTGGCTTTGCCAATCCCTGCTTCCTGCTTCAAAATCATACATTCTTACCCTTCTCACTCTTGTATTTCAAAGAGAGGACGAGGAAGTACTATCAAACACACCCTGCTACACTCTCAAGCACATCCAATTGACTCACCAACTGATTGAAAAATTGCCACCAACTGTCATAAATCCAAACCAACTTGTCCTCTCTCTGTTCAGACAAAAGAACAGCCACAAAGACAGTTAAAAAACGATGGCCAACTAGACACTTCTTCTTCTACAATAATACAAGAAGCTAATCATGTGAATCCTAAAAGTAGAACACGCCACCACAAGCTTACAAAGTGTACCAGAAAAAAGCAAATGAAAAATTCACTTGAAGTTTGACAAGTGCAATGTTACCTGCTAACTTGGGGATGATGGGCAGCAGTTAGTTATTTCAGTTAATTAGGCAAGATTCAAGAGATTTCCAGGCCATTGGGATTTGATATCTAATGAGAATTTTCGAGTCTTTTCTCCCTAAATTCATCTTCTCTCTCTCTCTCTCTCTCTCTCTCTCTCTCTCTCTCACTTTCTTCCATTCCTGTGAATTTGAGCTGCAAGTCTCATAACTCTTTGGAATTCCTCATCTTCTTATTTGGAATTCCTAGGGATAAACTGAGAGAATTTTGAGCAAAAAATGTGTCATTTCCCTGGAGGTAAATTCCCCTTATGTAATAGAAATACAAGCTTATATTTAGCCCTAAACATAGCTAAACTGCCATATACAAATCTGTCTAAAGATATCCTACAGCTAGTATATCCTAAATAAGGAAATCATAAAAGATTTACAATCATAAAGACAGTTGTCACAGCTGTACAAGGCATAGAATCTGTTGGCCTTAAATGGCCAGGGCCTAGAATCTGCCATAAAATCTACTGGCCATTTGCCTTTAACATCCCCCCTCAAATTGATGCTGGTAAATTTACAAGCATCAATTTGCTGACAAGGAAGTTATGTCGTTGATGTGTCATGGATTTGGTGAAGATATCTGCAATTTGTAGAGTGGTGGAGATGTGTGGCAGGGTGATAACTTGGCGGTCATAGGCCTCCCGGATAGAATGACAGTCTACCTCTATGTGTTTTGTGCGTACGTGATAGACAGGATTGGCAGCAGTAGGTTGATCTTGGGAGAAACCAAGCTGTGTTAAGAGACCACCCAGCCAAATGATCTCAGAGCATGCTGCAGACATGGCTCGGTATTCTGCCTCAGTGGATGATTTGGAGACAGAGTCTTGCTTCTTGCATTTCCAAGAGATAAGAGCATCACCAAGAAACATGCACCATCCTGTAGTAGATTTTCTTGTGTTCGGGTAGCCAGCCCAATCTGCATCACTGTAGGCATTTAGCTGGGGTGAAGAACCAGTAGGAAAAAATAATCGATGACTAGGGGTGCCAAGAATATATCTAATGATGCGGTGGACTGCGGATAAGTGGAGATGCTGAGGAGCTTGCATGAACTTGCTGACTGTGTGGACAGCATAAGAAATGTTTGGGCGGGTAATAGTTAAATAAATAAGACTACCAACCAGTTTCCGATATAAAGTAGGATCACCAAGAAGTTCCCCTTCGTCTCGTCGATATTTCACATTAAGTTCCATTGGGGTGTCAATAGAATTTATGTCCATAAGTCCAGCTAATTGGACCAAATCCTGAATATTTATGCTGATTCAAGAAGATACCTTGAGGCCGATGATGCACCTCTAACCCCAAAAAATAGGTGAGTTGGCCTAGGTCTTTCATGTGGAAAGTAGAGTGCAGCAAATTCTGAAGTTTAGAAATGGCCTCCAAATCAGAACTAGTGACGACGATGTCATCAACATAAACAAGTAGAACAACTAGGCCTTTAGACGTCTGCTGGAGGAAAAGTGAGGAGTCATATTGACTTTGAGTGAATGAAAACCCGAGAAGAGTTGATCGAAACTTTTCACACCATACTCGTGGTGCTTGCTTCAATCCATACAAAGACCGTTTCAGTTTGCAAACATCATTTGGTGAGGACATAGCCATGCCAGAGGGAAGTTTGATGTAAACTTCCTCCTTGAGATCACCATGTAAGAAGGCATTCTTTACATCCATTTGATGTAAAGACCATGATTGTGATGCAGCCAGGGCTAATATTGTTCGTACAGTGGTCTTTTTGGCTATAGGTGCGAAGGTCTCATCATAGTCTAGACCATATTCTTGCTTGTTGCCAAGAACCCCCAACCAAGCCTTGTAACGATCGATGGATCCATCAAAATGCAGCTTGATCAAAAACACAAACTTACTACCAAGGGGACAGGGAACAACATCTGAAATGATCAAGAAAGGCTCAGATGGAGAAGGCAATGACCCATTGAAGGTTTCTAGTGAACCTATGACAAGGAAGAAAGCTAAGAAGCTCTCAAGTGCACTACAAGGCTTTGTTTCAAGCTTCTTCATGGAGAATGGACATGAAACTTCACAAGGAGCTGCTGGAATTCTCAAGACACCATATGGAGATGATGGACATGCTTGGTACTCAGTTCTAGAGTGCTTAGACAAGCCACAAAGCAAGGACACCAAGGACACCACTCAAAGTGCACCATTTGAGCCCCCTTAAGTGTTCTTGATGCATTTTGTGCCTACAAGCTGGATTTTTGAGCTCTAACTTTTCCAGACCTCTTTACCACATCTAAGAGGAAGATTCATACCATTGGAACTCAAAGATTCAAGCTTGGAGCTGAAGATACTAGTGAAAAACCCTAAAGTGCCCAAAAATGCACCCGAAAAGGCTATTTGGGGGTTTTCGGGTTTAATCTTGTCTTTGCATTTTATTTTTGTTCAATTCCTATTTAAATACATTATTTAGGATGTTATTTAGGCTATGGAATTAATTCAGGTCGCTTAGGACAAGTGGCATACGCTGCATACACTAAACAAGGTTAGAAAGGATTATGAGTCCTAGTTTAACTAGGTTTTCTTAAATCCTTTGTAACTAGGTTTCCTAGGTGACTTGGGCTACAAATTTTGCCCAATTTTTTACCCTAGTTTAGGCCTATATAAAGGCACATATTCTGGATGTAAAGACACAGATTTATGCCGAAATAATATTGCTCTTTGGAGAGGTTTTCTCTTTGGTTCTTGGCGGATTGCCTTGGTGCACAAGTGTGCTTGTGTTCTTAGAGTTCTATACTTCTTGTTTCTAATCACAGGTTGATTAAGGGTGAGGGTTTGAAACCTAGTTTTTTGATATCTTGTGGAGCTTGAATCACATCTTGGGCGCGTTTCATGGTCTTTATACCATAGGGGTTCGCATCAACATCCCAGGTTTAGTTTTCTTCAAGTGCAAGAAGTCCTGTTTCAATAGCTTTCTGCCAAAATTCAAGCTCCATTGCCTGTTTATATGATAAAGGAATAGGAATAGAGGACAAAGTGGCTGTCAAAGATAAAGGAGAGGTGAATCCTTACCTATCTTGTGGTCTACGAACCCGTGTACTGTGTCTAAGAGGTTCAAGTGTAGTTGCTAGAACTGGATTAGCAGTTAGGGGATCAGCTGGAGGGGGCTTGGGAGGGCTGAGATCTAGCGTTGCTGGTAGACTATGAGAGGTTTAGAGGGTACAGAATCTACAGAAGAGTTAGCAAATACAGGCAAAACAGAAAATGAAGGAGAAAGATCATCGTCGTGTGTGGAAAAGAAATACTGATTTTCAAAGAAAATCACATTTCAAGAAACTCGAATGCGACGCAAACTGGGATCATAACAAAGCAAACCTTTTTGGTGCACAGAATATCCTAGAAAAGCACATTAAATAGCTTGAGCTGTGAGTTTTGTGCGTTCTTGTGTAGGAAGATGAACATAGCACACATAACCGAAAGTACGAAGGTGAGAATATTTTGGGGTATGACCAAATAATCGAAAGAAAGGAGAAGCATGGTTCAATGAGGGAGAGGGCAATCTGTTGATAAGGTAGACAGCAGTGGAGAGAGCTTCACACCAAAAACGAGAAGATACAAACGACTCTAACAGAAGAGCGCGGACAACATCGAGAAGGTGACAGTTCTTTCTTTCAGCCGCCCCATTTTGTTGGGGGGTTGAGGGACAAGACCTTTGAGAAATTATGCCATTGGTTTGCAAAAAATGTTGAAATAAATGAGACATATACTCACCCCCATTATCCGAACAAAGAATTTTTATTTTGGCAGAAAATTGAGTCTGAACATGTGCATGAAAAAGCTTGAAAACAGAAAACACTTCATCTTTAGAATGCAGAAAATAAATCCATGTGAAGCGACTATAGTCATCAATGAAAGTGACAAAATACTTGTAATTTGCATAAGATATGACTGGTGCCATACCCCACACATCACTATGTATTAAATCAAAAGGCTGGACTACGTTTGGTGTGTGAGTGGGAAATGGTAGAATTTTACTTTTTCCAAGCCTACAAGAATTGCAATCAAATTGAACATAACTAAGAGATGGTGCCCCTTTATTCCCAAGTACATTAGGGTTTGGGTGTCCTAGATGCTTATGCCATGCTCGATAATTAGCATAAGCAGAATTACAAGTGATGACGGGCAAAGAGAAACATGGAGACATTGGAATTTGGAGAGGGAAAAGACGTCCTATTTTAGGCCCCCTTGCGATCATCTTCCTTGATTGCTGATCCTGCACAACACAACCAAATTTAGAAAATTCCACTTTACAATCGTTGTCAACCAATTGACCGATGGAAACAAGATTAGTGGCAAGGCCAGGAGAGACAAGAACATTGGTTATATAAGGAGAAACATCACCAGTGGCTGTGATAGGTAAAGAGTTGCCATCAGCTGTATGAATTTTGAGATTTCTAGGATATTTACTTACATTGGTGAGGAGTTTAACATTGTTTGTCATGTGATGGGAGGCCCCAGAATCAAAGTACCAAGAAGATGATGTAGTGAGGGGTTTACCTGAGAGTCCTAATGCAGAGAATGCAGAAATGATCATTTGTTGAATCATTTCGAGGGTCACAGATTGAACAGGAGCAGGAGCATTTGGTGTCAGATGCACAGTATCCATAGAACTTCCAGCACTTGAAGAATCAGCTGAGGCAATATATGCTGTTTCAGATCTCTTGTGGGGTCGAGTAGGGCATTCCTTGATGATATGACCATCCTTTTTGCAGTAGTTGCAGAATATTTTTGAACAATTTGAAGCATAGTGACCAAATTCTTTGCAACAAAAGCATTGAACGGTACTCATGTTCCTACCTTTCTGCTTTCCTTGAGCTGCATAAGCCATAGGAACAGAAGTGGACTTATGTTGTTCCAAGGTGTTTTGAGTGAGAAGTCGTTGTTCCTCACGGAACAATTCATTGAGGCATGCATCCAAGGAAGGGACTAATTCTCGGTTCATAAGATTGGACCTGGTGCTTTCAAATTCAGATCTCAGTTTCATAAGAAATTGATCCCTCTTAGTAGTTTCATGCACAGATTGAATAGAACTAAGACCTTCGGGAGGTAAGGAAGCATAGACTATATCAGTATATTCAGCCCAAAGATTCATGAAGCTGGAATAAAAATCAGAAATAGAGAGACTGCCCTGTTGGAGGCTGGCTAGCTCATGTTCAAGCTGAAATCGATGAGTAGTATTGTGTTGACTGTAGAATTTCTTCAGATAATTCCACATTTCAGCTGCGGTGTTGAAGGTCGAAGATTCAAGATGATGTGGGATTCCACAGACCCTAGAATCCATGCCATGATTTGAGCATCCTTCACTTCCCACTTGGCGTGCTCATCCTTGTCTTTGTCCTTGTCAGGAGCAGGTTTGCTACCATCAACATGTCCCCATAGATCTTTTCCTTTGACAAATATCTTGAAATGAAATGCCCAGGTTGAGTAGTTTTTGCCATTAAAACAAATCAGGAAGGTATCGTACTTGTCTGGAGACATGAGGTTGAGATAACTTGATAAAAGAATAACTAAGAACGAGGGACTGAACTAAGTTTGGGGCTTAAGAAAAAGAGACACGTGAGAATTTAGAACTGAGGCTCAGATACCATGATAAACTGAGAGAATTTTGAGCAAAAAATGTGTCATTTCCCTGGAGGTAAATTCCCGTTATATAATATAAATACAAGCTTATATTTAGCCCTAAACATAGCTAAACTGCCATATACAAATCTGTCTAAAGATATCCTACAGCTAGTATATCCTAAATAAGGAAATCATAAAAGATTTACAACCATAAAGACAGTTGTCACAGCTGTACAAGGCATAGAATCTGCTGGCCTTAAATGGCCAGAGCCTAGAATCTGCCATAGAATCTGCTGGCCTTAAATGGCCAGCTAATTCCTTTGACACCTAGATTGTGAGCTCGCTTGTTGATGAATTTGTATGATGCAAGCACATAATCTTGAAGGAAAAGGACTCCGCCACACTCACATGCCCTTCTCAGGTCCCCAACTTCCTTTTGCCTTCTTTCATTTCCTGCGCCTATGCTCCTAAAACAGTTCAGCCACGGAAACATTATGATACGATTAATGTGCAGCCAGAAGCATAATGATAAAATAACAGAAGAAACACATCATTAGATACTTTCTCAAGCAAATGATGCCTTTGAGTGGCACATTCTTCTCCCAAGCAGGTTAAAGAAATCAAATTAATAATTGTCAAGAATGGCAGTTGAGGCCAGATTTCAGGTCATCTCTTTTGTTCTGCAGTTAGATTGCATATCCTCTATTCCACAAAATGAGAAATTCTACCATAAATGGGACTGTATTTTACAGCAAAACACGGCAGTAGTTATGCCAGTTTTGGCCCTTAATCAATAAATTTGACAAGCATTTTAGGTAGCTAAGACCATAACAGGTTAGTTTTACTTATAAATCATTGTTAACTAAATTCATTTAGTAACTACTGGTAACTCAGATATGTCAACCTTCTTACTCACAATTCTAAATTAAAATTTTCCACTTCCAACAAATTTGTTTGATCAATTACTGGGGTTCCTACAAATTCTCAATCCATTTGAAGTTGATTCCAGCCCCTTTTTTTCCTTAGAGTTCCAAATCTGCCAATTTTTGGCAGATTTTACTGCAGTTTTAGCAGGTAAGTCTCAGTTTTATGCCTGCTACCACCAGACAAGCTAATTTTTCTCTAATTTCTGATCCAACAAGTCCCAGTCACCAATTGAAACATTAACACACTCTTATGCACTTTAAAGTACCTACCCACATCATAGGCAAAGAAGGGGGTAGTGCCTTGTAAAAAAGTTGAAAACTTGTCAACCAAGTACCTACCCACATCATAGGCAACAACTAATGAGATTTCGAGCAAAGCATATCAATTAATGAGATTGAAATAAAGATGGCGATTGGAGTGAAATTACATAAACAGGCAATCAATCTTCGTGATCGGGGACTTCCAAGAAGGAGAGATTACAAAATTTTGATGTATTTTGATGTCTGGAATGTCAGAAATCTTGGACCACTCCCTTGACACATCTTTCTAACATCTTTGCACGGCGAAAGATGAGTATAGATTTGAGATTGGAGAGGTGTAGCATGGATTACTCTAATGGCAGGTTCATCAGATTTCTACAATACCAAATCAACAAACAGGTTCTCTTTGTTGGAACACATTAACCTCATCAATCTCTACGCAAAATGAGCATCTCCTACATACTGAAAATCTAATGAGCATCTCCTACATACTGAAAATCTATGTCATTCATTTTTGGAAACGCATGATAAGGTATTAAGTAATCTAAGATTCACAAATATTGCTTTTCTCAATCAACAACTTTAGTCTCAATTTGTATCTAGGCGCTCCTGGATTTAAAGAAGAAATTGGTAGCTGCTAGGGCTCTGTATGTTTCTCACCTGAAGGCTGTGCAGAAGTTTGTGTCTTTACACAAAACAAGCTCTAATGCTGCCTCTGAGGAGATCAACTTTCACTCGGATTCTACCATTCATTTAGCTTCCAATAATTTAACAGGACAAGAAAAACCCAGCTAAATGTCGAAAGTGAATTGCTCACTTCACTTTTCAGAGCTAAATTTTTCTTTTATTTAACCAAAATATACTTCGACGGCCATAATTCTTTATGGAATACAAACATAGAAGGCAAACGTGTATTCATGCTGATACAACATACCAAGAAACACCAAACGTGTATTTATGCTTATACATTTCATGTTCTGCAGTAAAAAGAGAGAACCTAACCACACAAATGCTAAAATTAAAGCGGAAAAGTTTTAGAAAGTGCACCAGAATGACACAAATGCTAAGATTGAAACCAATAACAGAAATGAAATTTCACTAGAAATTTGAAAACAACTGCAAGCCAAGCATGCAATCTTCCGGGAAACCACACTTTGCCACACTGATCAACATGTCCTTCCAAGGTCAAGGACAACACTTAGTCTTACACACTTTCGTCAGATGCCGTACATTCACCTTTCTTCTTCTTTTCTTTTCCATGCTCTGTTTGCTTCCTATGCTCCTAAAACAGTTTGGCAATTGCTCAGTAAACTGGACATAAACTTTGAACAATATTATACAAAAATTGGGAAGGAAACTTATCTACTTATGCCAGAGCCATGATGATAGAATAACCCTAATCACATGGATAAGCACAAGCCTCATAAGCAGAAAGTAACTCAGTTACATAGACAAGTAAGTGCCTCAAACGAAGACACCTTCATCGTAAGACAAAATGAGAGACACAACATCAGATGGTCGTTCAAATGAAGACTCAGATCACATGGTAATCAATATTTCTTTTTTGGTGAAAGCAATTTCACTAGAAATTTTCTAAAAATTCACATAGGAACAGCTAAGTAAAGAAAATATAATCAAGAAATGGCACCTCGTATATGAAACTTCATCCTCTTCTGTTCCAATCTGATTGCGTACCCTTATTCCACTAAAAAAAGAAAACTTGTTACACCACATGACAATTCATTCATTGATTACCAACTATATATATATATATATATATATATATATGAAATTTAGATTATTTAGTGACTTGCAAAACAATATAATACCAGTGATACATCAGCTTTGCATATTATTTATCAGGCCAAACATAGAGGCACCAGTTCCCACAGGTTTTAATACACTATTAGTAGCTTCTGACCAACTTTCATACTTTTTAGACCAATTTCTATATAACGTCACTCTAATTTGGACATCAGTGGGACTGTATTTTACAGCAAAATGCAGCAGCAGTTATGCCAGTTTTGGCTCTTAATCAGTAAATTCAACAAACATTTTAGGTAGCCAAGACTTTAACAGGTTAGTTTTACTTACAAATAATTGTCAACTAATTTCTATATCTTTTGCACAAGAGTAAACAAAACTGCAACAGCAAACTCATACACTGTTTATTTACTAACTGCTGATAACTTGAGTCAAATTTTTCACTCACAAATTTAAATCCAATTTTTCCACTTCCCACAAGTTTGTTTTATAAAATACTGGGTCTACAAAATTTTAATCCATTTGAAGTTGATTGGAGCCCCTTTTTCCTTAAAGTTCCAAATCTGCCAATTTTTGACAGATTTCCTGCACATTTTAGCAGGCAAGTCTCAGTTTTAGGCCTCATACCACCATAAAAGCTAATTTTTCTGTAATTTCTGATCCAACAAGTCCCAGTCATCAGTTGAAACATTAACATACTCTTATAACCTCCAAAACACCTGGTCAACTTGAGCCAGCATGTTGGCAGTACCAAAACAAAAGAGGACAACCTTATAAATTTCGCTAACATTTATTGAATTATCAAGGTTTGAGTTTGAGTAACAAGAGAAGGGTAGTGCCTCGAAAAATAAGTTCAAAACTTGTCAACCAAACATTTACCCACATCACAGGCAACAATTAATGAGATTAAATAAGGGCAGAGCGTGGAGTCAAAGTGCATAAACAGACGATCAGTTTCGATGATCTGAGACTTACAGGAATGAGCAATTAAAAAATGTGGACGTCTGGAATGTGGGAAATGTCGACCACTTGGTGCTTCCCCTGACGTATATTCGCGACAAGTTTGGGCATTTCATGATGAAAATAGATTTGAGATTGGAGAGACGTAGCATGGATTGCTGTGATGGCAGCTTACCCAGACTTGGACAATCATAAATAATAAGATCTTGGAGAGAGGAGAGGTTTCCTAGCCACTCAGGCAAATCTTCAATTCCATCAAAGAACCACCCAATCTGCAAGACTTCGAGAGTAGTTAAGTGTTGTATTTGAGGTGGTAGAATACTGCATCCAAGTCCATGCAGACTCAATTCTTTGAGGGAGGAAGGGATGCTTTGGTGGATAGAATCAAAGTATTGAGGGATGCTATTCCATGTATTCAATATTAAATGCTTCAGTGATGGCAACGCCTCCAGAGGTGACAAATTCCGCAACTCTGTGCAGCCACCAATTCGGAGTTTCTCCAATGAAGAAAGGTTGCCTAACCACTGCGGCAAAGTTTCCAATTCTTGAAGAGTAGTGAGGTGCTGCATTTGATGCGGCAGTCCTCCATCCAACGATATTCTTTTTAAATTGGTGAGGCAGCCCAAGCTTGTCTCTGGAATATTGTCTCATACAACATTATAGCATTCTTTAATCTTTAACTCAACTAAATTCTTCAAACTCAAGTTCTGAAGACATTTCAAGACAGCAAATTAACTTCAAGATCTGCAGGGAAGTGCAGTGTTGCAGTCCACTTGGAGCACACCTCAAATCCTTACAATCATAAAGCTTCAAATGTGTCAGAGAGCAGAGCTCATGAAAGCTCGGGAGCAATTTCAACTTCCAACAATTAGATATCTCTAACTCTCAAGCACTTGCTGGAAAACACAGCATCCCCGATGTGACTGATACCTAAAGACCAACACTTACGCGTTTTAAGGCATGGGAGACCATTCGTCAATTGGATGCTTCTTAAGTTGCGACAGCGACAGATACTCAGCTTCTCAAGGGAAGGAAATAAGTCCCTTCTGGTTGCTTCAAATCACTCTTCCAAGCTTATCATGTCCTCTAATTCAAATTCTTTTAGTGCCGGAAAATTTCCATTCCCATAAAAATCAGTGTCAATCAATTTTACTCCACTCAGTCTATTGATAAAAAGATAGGTTAAGTTGAGTAGGTGCCCGAGGCTTGGAAGCTTCACACACTTGGAGCAAGAGTCCAATGTCAACCTAATCAAATTTGCTAGTGAAGATTGGGAGTTATTGATACTCATGCGGGGAAGACAGGATGGGAAATTGCCGCCTTTGTAGCTTCTAATCCATAAACCTTTCAAATTTGAATGAGGTTGTAGCCCTCCAACACATCGTCATCTTGCCTCTCGTCTATTCTTCCTTCGCTTTATTCAAATACCAACTCGCATATTCCCTTCTTCTCTTGCAGTTTTGCCATCCTTGCATCTTTTTTCTGTCTCACCCGCTCAAGCCTGCATATTTCTAGTTTTCCTTAAAGATGACTTAAGCTTCCTAGCTCTTCAATTCCGTGCCCTCTCTCTGCAACCACAAAAAATAATGACAATGTTTGCAAACTTGTTAATCTTCCAATGTTGATTGGCATGAGCCGCTCCTTGTCAATATAAAGATGTGACAATTTGACCAAGTTTTCCATCTGCAGTGGAAGTTCTTTTAAATTTCTACACCATGTGACTTTTAAAGTTTCCTGGTTCAAGAGTTCAGTGAAGGACCTCGGCAGACTTTCAATTTGAGTTTCTGAAAGTCCAAGTATTTCAAATGCTTCAAATTTTTTATTGACTTTGGTAATATATTTACACCCGTAGCTTTGTGTAATTTCAAAATTCTCAACCTTCTGCACTCATTCAGCATATGGCAAAAAACATCGAAGCTGGAAAATAGAGAGTTCAAATTTGGAGCATCAACTTGTTCTAGTCTATTGGCTAGATTGCTTTCTTTTCCAATAATATTCAAATGACGTATAAAAGAGACATCTCTAGAAGAATTTGCATCTGATGTTAGGATTGCAGCCTCTGAATGAGATCTTGCGAAACTGTGTACCAAATCATGCACTTGCATGTCATGATGTTTCCATAAATATCCCTCTTCACATCTTGGAACAATGAATTTGATATTAAGTCATTGAAATACTTGTGGCCCGTATCCCATGCTGTACAACAATGACAGTCCTGATTTGTTGAGTACAGATCAACTTCTTTAGCCCAGATATCCGACAGATTAGTAAATGTTTCTCTATGTGTTACATCATATACTGCAGGTTTTGAGAAAACCCCAGGAACAGGAAATTCAGATGTGAACAATAACACAAAACTAAGAGCATTTAGTTGTAGCATATAGGTATTGATGATCCATTATAGCTGAAACTAATGATTACTGGATCACCAATTACTTGCATGAAACTATTCTCCTAAACAGAAGATTGATTTACAATGGTTAAAAATGATGCATTTCTCTCTGCCAAAACAGGAATCAAACTTCAGTGTTAGTGACGAAGAACAACATGCCTAACATATCCCTGCTACCATACATGCTGGTGCTGCATCAGGCTATAAATTACATATCCATCAGGCTTTCCTCCATGAATATTGATTCTTTCTTTTGTTTCTTCATATTGGGGTGTTTACAATAGAATCAAACTTGAATTCAAATGTACAATAATAGATCAATGGTGGATATGTCACAGGTATAAAATTCAGTTCAAGAAATTAATGATAACTAAAGCTCTTATTAGCACGAGCATTAATCAACAGTATTTGTTCATATCACTTTTGGATTTTAGTTAAGTCCATACCCATTATTATACCCTGCACGCCCCTGTGATATGAACTTGTAAGTGCTCGAAACCTTTCCTGGCCAGCTGCAACAAAATAATAATACTCAGAACAATTATTAAGAATAACATCTAGATGCATGCAGCAAAAGGAATTCTAAGCATTCCCAATAAGATACTATTTATTTACGCTCATTAAAAATTCCCAACAATCTCTTTTTTTTTTTTTAAATCCTTTTGATAAAACATCATAACCCTTTGCTGCCGACTCCATGCAATCTTTTTTTTTTTCTTTTTAATGATGATCATTTAAAGAAAAAAATGCAAAATCAAATAGTATAGCCAAGTTTTTTTGTTTGCGTTTTTAACTTAGATTGCATTACAAGGTAGCTCGTACAAGATTGAGACAAAATCAACTTCTTACCTTTGTCCCAAATGTCAACACCTACAAAAGTCCACCAAATACATACATAAATCAATCCAAAGAACTCCATTTCCTTTTATCATGCAAGCGCATAATCTTCAAGGAAAAGGACTCTGCCACACTCGCATGCCCTTCTCAGTTCTCAGGCCTCCAACTTCCTTTTGCCTCCTTTTATTTTCTGTGCCTATGCTCCTCAAACAGCTCAGCCACCAGAATGTTAGGATATGAGTAATGTACAGCTAGAAGCATAATGATAAAATAACAGGAGAGACACATTTTCAGATACTTTCTCAAGCAATTGATGCCTCTCATTGGCACATTTTTTTCTCAAGCAGGTTAAAGGAATAAATTAACAATAATCAAGAAACGGTAATTGAGGCCAGCTTTCAGGTCAGATTGCATATCCTGTATTTCACAAAAAAGAGAACTAAGTTTTGGCCCTTAATCAGTAAATTCAACAAACATTTTGGGTAGCTAAGACTTTAACAGGTTAGTTTTACTTATAAATCATTACCAACTAAGTTGTATATCTTTTGCACAACGGTAAACAAAACTACAACAACAAACCCATACACTGTTTATTTACTGCCTGTAGTGTTGATAACTTGAGATATGTCAAACTTTTCAGTCACAAATCTAAATCCAATTTTTCCACTTCCAACAAGTTTGTTTTATCAAATGCTGCGTTCCTACAAATTTTCAATCCATTTGGAGTTGATTTGGGCCCTTTTTTCCTTAAAGTTCCAAATCTGCCAAATTTTGACAGATTTCCTGCTGTTTTAGCAGGTAAGGCTTTGGTTTTATGCCTTGTACCACCATAAAAGCTAATTTTTCTCTAATTCATGATCCAACAAGTCCCATTCATCAGTTGGAACGTTAACATACTCTTACGCCCTTCAAAGCACCTGGCAACTTCAGTCAGCATGCAAGCAATACCAAAAAAAAAAAAAAAAAA
>KK901506.1:30302-48127 GCA_000696445.1 Aquilaria agallochum
ATGTGCTTGATAAACCAAGCTTAGTGAGGGGAGTGCACTTATTGAAGGTTTTGTGACCTAGTGTGAAGAGCACAATGATGGCAGTAAAGTGAGGGTTTCTAACGCCTAAAGTTAGAACTAACTACTGTTAAAATCCTCCTAAGGCTAGGCATTAGATTGAGGAGGCTGCCATAGTGATTTATTTACGTTTATTGCATGTTTTATAGACTAATCTATGGTTATTGTTGTTACTACATTTCATGTGTTTGTTGGTTGTGAATGGCTGCTACATTTGGTTGCTATATCTTCTATTAATGCATTGTGGTTTTTGAGTTTTAATGTCTCTGGATGCAGGTTTTAATGTGGATAACATTACGTTAAGAAACCAAGTGTTACCCTTACTAAGTTTCTCAATGAAACTTACTCCCCTCAATTCTGTCATTTCAGGTCTAGCAGAAAGATCACATTCAAACTGACCTTTTTCGTTTGAGTTTTGATCAGAAATTTTAGCTGTCTAGCATCCTATTTCTAGAGTCCATTGCATTTTAGGCACTCATATAACTTATGGTGCATATTTAGCTGAGTTAAGACCATTATGTAGTATATGTATGCATGTACATGTAGTGTATGTAAAATGAGGCAATTATGTGAACATTTGAGTAATGTTTTGGCTATGTAAGTGATGTGGTGCAAAGCTACCTAAGTGTGAATGATGGCTGCTTAATTGTAAATTCTATTTTGGCCACATAAAGCTGTTAAAAGAAAGGGAATATAATTCCTATGTGCAATGGACATATATACGATAGCCTTGGAGGGCTTTCTCCTTGTGAATGAAGTGTTTGCATGGTTTGGAAAAAATGTATGGGCAAACTAGTCCAAAAGTTGCCAGAATTTTGACTCTGGACCTAAAGTTTAATATCTCCCTATGTTGAATGAATCTTGGCATGAAATTTTGACCACACCTAGAGGATATCTAGAGGGTTAACTAGGCTTTGGAATTTGTGGATTTAGAGCCCTGTGGCTAAAGTTATGATGTTGAAAAATTGGCTAAGTTACTATTCATTTGGTCAGAAATTTGTAACCAACATAAAAAATCCATAACTTGGTCCATAGGTGGGCTATTGATGTAAAAAAAAATTCCTTGGTTTACCCTAAGTCTCTACTTGATAATGGAGCAAATAAAATAGGGGGTATATGGCTAGAATGATACATTTTGTTAGTGGAAGTTACAGGTGCAGTAGCTGGTCACTAGAACTTAACAAGATTGCCTAATGTGTGGAAGCCAAAACTAGGACTTGTGCTAATGTTTTCCTTCTTAGTTACCATAGTGTGCATAAATGTAAATATGTGTGTTATGGTTAGACCAATATGCATGTTTTTACATATTTCTCAAGAGGGTCACTTGAGTATGTACACTAGGGGTGTTGTTCTGATGACCTATAGGACACACCAAACCTGGGAGTTTAAATACACAGTTTTGGTGCCATAACTGGACTACTTCAGAGTGGGTAACATTTTCTCTCAAGTTATAGTTATTTAGGTAGGCAACTCCATGCCAATTCCATCTTATACAACTCTTGGGTAGTTTGGTGAACAACACTTGTCCAAGCTCATCTCATGAACTTAAGCCCAACCTTATGCCTCTAAGTCCCTAATCCTATTAGGATGACTTAGTTAAGCTGGACCCAAAGTTAGCAATTTGGATATCACTATTGTCCCATCGCACCTTACCAAGATGAACATAAGGGCTTTGGTTTAGCAAACCCACCCAATGTTGATCAAAGTCTTGACGAGTGCCAACATTTGGAAGGCTTGACATTTAATGACCTAATATTTTGTTTGAGGGATTTTTCCTTTTGATCTCACCATTTATTATCTCCGGTTGTCTTATACATGCATCACATACAAATATAAAACATGCATCTTATGCTAATAGCAAAGTAAACATGACATGGTTAAAGCCCAAACTATGTGATATTCTTAAGCTAATGTGAATATCATAAAAGCCTAAGAAAAGAAACAAGTGTTCACAAGCTCTTTCTCCTCCTTGCTTGGTTGCCCTTTTGTTGTCACCTCATTGGACACACCAACTTGAACAATACTAGAGTGCATAATTAGATCAATAATAAACACCTCAAGTTACATTCGAGGGGAGTAAAGTAAGAAGAGAATGTACAATGAGAATAACAAGAATAAGCCACAACTCACAGGCCTTATCTATAAGTACAACAAACAAGGGCTATAACCATGCACCATGCTTCAAACACCAATCAGCATATCGTGTCAAATCTCATTCAACAAAGAAGGATGCCAATTAATGCACATTGATTAACCAATTTTTGTTAATGCAGTGCTTTGCAAATGACAGTCCCACATATAGGTATCTCATACCAATCAATTTAAGGTTAATCTTATTAACTAATTTGTGTCATTTCTTCATATGTCTCATATATACATTATGAGTTCTGGTTTCATGCATCATGAATCAATCTAATTAATCATGATCAAAACATTAGAACACACAACATGTCATGTGATTTGACATTCAATCCTGATTTAGGGTTTAACAAGTAGCTCTAAACCACTGTAGGGTTTTAGGAGCCAAGCAAGCATAGCAGAATGTAATCGAAACCTTCCAGGATCGAATTGAAATGAGGTAAACCAGGTGTTTGAAATTTTCATACCTAATTTGGTTGAGATCTTTCACCCAACTATTGAGCCAAATCATAAACCCTGAACAGTTGACATGTACAAGCTCTCCATAGTATCCACATGACCTCTCGGGATCACCACGTGTCCACCACATCATGATAGATGTGTTTCTCTTGCACCCACAGTGCTAGCTTATGTCCTTCAAGGAATGGCAAGAGAAGAGTGTGGCTAGTTTCCAAAACTCTTTTGATTTCATCTGTAAGGAGACAAGGGCAAGAGCTATGGATTTTTTACTATGTGATGTATATATAGTGACAGTTAACTCCCAAGGCTAATGGGTTTGAAAGCCTTAATCCAATTAGGCTTTAGTTTTGGGCCTAATAATGGCTCAACCTTTGGGCCAATCATTAACACAAAATTATCATAAAACCAAGACCAAACAATTCAGCCCATGCACTTAAATAATCCAAGTGGCTCAATGTGTGCGACCCAATTGGCTCTTATCATATTGGTGGTGTCTAGCAACACATCATTGCAACCTAGGTGACAAGATTGTCGCTGATTTGACTAAACTTTTATGATCATTATCCATATAAGAGATTTTCCCTTTGTCCAAGATATCAAGACTAACCACGAGAGATGGAATGTGTCACTCTCGTATAGCCCGATCCATGGTTTCTTGATTACCAAGTAGACTAAATTAAACTGATGGCATTGACAATGTATATCAACTCATCCGAGCATGGCCATGTATTTTCTTAGTCTTACTCTATCAAGGGGCCCAAAGATATCACCCCTATCACATAGGAAGGACAAATGCCATCTTGATCATACAAAACCCTCCATATGATATGTGACATACGCAATCACCTCCTTCAAGTTCACTCAGTTATGAGCAACAAAGGGGAGCATCAAAGTATGTGAATCACATGTATGGAACTTTAGGTCAAAGGACTACATATACATGATCACTTTGAGGATCACTTATGACACTCATATATTGATCCATGCAGTATTCTCATGGTGGGTCAGTTTAGTACACATGTTCTCCAACTTGTACCCATATGTGGAGTACATATCCTATATCAGTCCCCACATATGCTTGTCTTTATGTATTTTTGTAACCCGCTCAATGATACTACTAGACTAGGGACATTTAAGAATATCATTATTCTAGGGTTATAATTATGTTTATTACGTTACACAAAAACAGAACAACAAACATAATTACTGGATTAATGCCTCAACAAAATATCAAGCCTCAATGTCCAAAATACAATCATCTCTTAATTGGCTATTAGGCACAACACTAACACAGAGGTTGAACAACTGGGCACTTATACAGTTCTAAGGAGAACTGACCCTCCTATAGAAGTTACTACAAAAGGTGGAACCTGAAACACAGAAGTAAGAAAAAAAAGACAAAAAAGTGGTGGACTTAGGGAGGGCTAGTTGGAAGGATTCTTGGCATTAAAACCCCCTATTTTCAGAGGTCGGTATGACCTAGAAAATGCTAAACTTTGGGTCTACCAGGTATAGAAGATATTTGAAAGAATAGAAGTATCTTCTAGACAAAAGGTGCTTCTTGCCACCTTTAGAGTTATGTAGGGGACTTATCAGAATAAGAATCAGAGGAGATTGCCTGCGAGGAGGAGGTCAATGAGGTGGGCTAAGTTTGTCCAATTTTTTTGACAACAGTATGTAAGTGAAGCTAAAACAGACCAAAAGCTAGTGGAGTTTGATTAGTTGCAGCAAGGAAATCTTAGTGTGATGGAGTATGAACAAAAATTCAACAGCTTGATAAGATATGCTCCACAATATGATGCACAACAGGAACTTAGAAGCAACAGGTTCTTAAGAAGCTTAAGGCCTAAAATGCGGCAAATCCTCAGAGTTGTGAAAGCTAAAAACTACTATCAAGTAGTGCAAAGTGCCATAGTAGTTGAATAGGAGTTCAGGGAGGAGATGAAAAGTGGCCTAGGAAGTGTAATTGAAGTTCACCAGGGACATAAAAAAAGAGCAAGAGATGGGGCCGAGCCTATAGAAGGGAGAAGAGAGAACAAATGAGATAGGGGATCATAACACTATGGTCGACAATGCTCTACATGTGGAAAATTCCATGGAAACAAGTCATGTTTCAAACTCACAAATGGCTACCACAAGTGTGGGGCGCCAGATCATTGGGTAAGAGACTGTCCAAAAAGGGGAGATGAGAAAAAGATGCTAGGGAGATTCAACCTTAGATGGGTAGGAGGACCAACACCAATGCCATTAATGAAGCCAAATATGTATGGTTCGAAAGGAAATCAAGTGCCTAAGCTACCACAGGACCAGAGGAGGCAAAACCCACATTCAGGCAAGGTGTTCCGGCTTGAGACATCAAAGAAAGTGCAAGTTGCAATAGAGGCTAAGGTAGAGAAATTGAAACCATCCCTTAGAAGCTAAGCAGAAGGGTTTTAAAAAGTATCATTTACCCTAATGGCCAGTTAGTATTTGCTTTAGTTGATACTGGAGCTTCACTGTCTATTGTTTCTTCTAAATTGGTTAAGGCCATGAACTTAGAAGTATGAAAAATGACACATATGTACATAGTCAAAACTACTGGCAATGAAATTTTATTCACTTACCACATGGTAGAAATTGTGTGATTCAGCTGGGTAAACTAGAAATCAAGGCAACCTAATAGTGTTGGACACATATGACTATGATATAATTTTAGGCATGAATTGGCTAAGTGAAAATAGGGTAATAATAGATTGTCATGCAAGAGAACTATTGATTTTTGGCTGTGAGCCATTTGGATTAGATGAATCACTTCAAATAGTCTCAGATTACCAGGTTGAAGTGGTAAAGCTAATAACTCTAGAAAATGAGCATGAATGCTTGGAATTGAATGAACAAGGAGTGGCTAGTGAACTTAGTCAAATTCCCATAGTCCAGGATTACCTAAACGTCTTCCCTAAAGACCTACATGGACTACCACCTATAAGAGATGTGAAGTTTGAAATTAAACTGGTACTAGGAGCAGTTCCTATGTCTACAGCTCCGTATAGAATGGCACTACTTGAAATGTTGGAATTGAAAAAGAAATTGGATGAGTTACTTGAAAAAGGGTTCATTAGACCCAGTGTGTCCCCTTGGGGATCACCTGTTTGGTTTGTGAAAAAGAAACATAGAACCCTTAGACTTTGTATAGATTATAGAAAACTTAATGCTTTGGCCTTTAAGAACAAATATCCCCTGCCAAGGATTGAGGATTTATTTGATCAGCTGAAGGAAGCAAACGTATTTTCTAAAATTGACGTAAGATCTGGTTAATTCTAGTTAAGGGTCAAGGAAGAAGACATACCTAAAACTACATTTAGAACTAGGAATGGACATTTTGAGTACACAGTGATGCCATTTGGACTCACAAATGCACCTTCATTGTTTGTGGACCTTATGCATGGGGTGTTTATAGTATACCTAGACCGCTTTGTGGTAGTCTTCATTAATGACATTTTAGTGTACTCAAAGGATGTGGAGACTCAAAAAGAGCACCTAAGGCTTGTACATGCCTTTCTCCAAGAACATAAACTTTACGGGAAGTTGAGTAAGTGCAAATTTTGGAGCTGAGAGATTGGATTTTTAGGACATGTAATCGGCCAAAGGTTAGCAATAGATCTTGAAAATGTTAGAGCAATCTTGGATTGGAAAGAACCCCAAAATGTTAAGGAAGTTATAAGTTGCTCTAGGGTTAGCTGGCTATTACAGGAGATTTGTACCTAAATTTTCTGTCATAGCGGCCGCTATGACTCAACTAACTAGAAAGAATCAAAAGTTTATTTAGGATAGTAAGTGTGAAGATAGCTTTCAGGAGATTAAGAGGTGGTTGACAATAGCTCCTGTGCTAGTCTTACCAAACCCTGAAAAGACTTATGAGGTGTATACTAATGCATCCGATGTAGGGCTAAGTTGTGTCATAATGCAAGACAAGACAATTGAGACCACATGAAAAGGGATACCCGGTGCATGACCTGAAATTAGTAGCCGTGTGGTGCCCGCTGGCATCCTCGTTGTGTGGCATAGTGGCCTGAAGTAAGGACTTTCAGTATGAAGGTGTTTGAATGAGAGACTTCCGATGTGAGGGTGGCTGCAAGACTAAGAAAAACAAGGGTTAGAGGCACCCCGGAGTGTGTTTTTAGGGGAAGAGCCTCTGATGCCCAAGTGAGTATTTGGGAAATAAAGAGCAGAAAGTAGAGAGCAAAGAGTAGAGAGTTCTCTGTCTTTCTTACCAATGTTACTCCCAGGTATTTATAAAAGGGCGTAGGGAGGTGGCCGTTTGGCACAACGCACTTAGATCATGACACATGTTCGGTCATATGTGATCCGTACCTCCATAGACGGGTATCCCCTGCTAGCCCTAGCTTGTTCTGCCCAGAGGTCAGGGCCGTGTGGGAGGTCTTCGTGCCAGGGGCGTCTGCGAGGTCCCTGTATTAGAGGCTCCTTAACCATTTTTGTCGTGTCTTTGTGAGACCCCTTCGGTGTATAAGGCTTTTTCGAGATAGGAGGTCCCCTTCGGTCTAATATTACGACCGAGGGCTCCTGGCGAAACCTCTTCGGTAGAGTGGGGCACCTTTAGCGGACGATATTCCTTACCGAGGATGGTGATATTCTTTTTCGAACTTGCTGGGTCTTCCCTTTCGAGGGTGGTAGTGCACAACCTTTCTGACGTCAGTCCCACTATTCCTCGAGGGCGGTGGTGGGTCACCGAGGTCAAGGGATCAAAGATAGTGTAGGTCCCCTCTTTCTCGAAGTTGGTTACTCATCCTTTCCGGCGGTGGTGCTGGTCTTTCCCAAGGGTGGTGCTCACCAGACAACATGGGAATTCTAACGATAATAGCCCTTTGGCTATCACTATGGTCTTTGCTCTTAAGCAATGGAGGTGATGCCCGGTGGCATCCTCGTTGTATGACAGGTTGGCTTGGGGGAGAGGCTTCTGGTATGAAGGTGCCTAAAACACTACGAAAAACAAGGGTTAGGAGCTCCCTGGAATGTGTTTCTGGATGAAGAGCCTCTGACGCCCAAGTCAGTATTTGTGAGAGTAGTAGTAAAGAGTAAAGAGTAGGGAAAATAGCAAGAGTTCTCTCTTCTATCTTTACCAAAGTCCTTCATAAGTATTTATAGGAGGGTGGATAAAGAAGGCCGTTTGACATAGCCCATTTAGATCATGACACGTGTTCGGTTGGGTCCGATATGTACCTTCAGAGATAGGTACCTCCAGCTGGCCATAGGCCATTCTGGCCAGAGGGCACGGGTGTGTGTGAGGTCTCTTTGTTAGAAGCTCCTTAACCATTTTTGTCATATCTCTGTGAGATCCCTTCGGGGTGTGAGACCCCTTCGGGCAGAGATTTTCCCCAAGGGCTATTAGGAAAGGCCCTTTGGCAGTGTGTGTTATCTTTGGGAAATGTTCTCCTCCATCGAGGATGGTGGATCAACTTTTCCAAGGTTGGTAGGTCTGTAGATCTATGGGTTGTAAGAGACACCTTTTCCCGAAGTTGGTCATGTTACGTTGCCGAGGGTGGTGTATGAGTGTTCCCCGAGGTCAAGGGTAGGCTGTCACCGAGGGTGGTTTCTGGCTATCTAATCAGGACATCTCGAGGGCCATCACCCATCGGTTAACAGACAGTGGGCCCTTTGAGGATAATGAGGGCCACTTTTCTCTGAAGTTGGTCGCACATACTCATCGAGGGTAGTGGTCAACAAGCCAATTAGGAGTTCTTTAAGGGTAATAGCCATTTGGCTATCAGGAGGCATTATTTGTTGGGTAACAAATTTCATGTCTATATAGACCATGAAAGCATCAAGTATCTTTTCACTCAAAAGGATTTGAATATGAGGTAGAGGAAATGGTTGGAATACTTAAAGGATTTTGATTGTGTAATTGAATACATAGCTGGCAAAACCAATGTAGTGGCAGATGCCTTGATAAGAAATTACACTGGAATACTCAAAGGTGGAGAACAAGGAAAGAAGCCCGAGAGACTTAATATTACTTGCGTAGCATGGCAATGGTTAAAATGGGAGCATGAGCAACTAAGTGTGCTTACCATTACACTTGAATAGAAGGAACTCATCAAAGAAACATAGGTTAGTGATGAGAAAATTGATTTGGTATCTGGCCAAAGGAGATGAGAGCTATTCCTAGGTTTATCCTATAAGCAAGGACCGTTGTACTTCCAAAATTGGTTATATGTACCTGAAAAGGATGAGTTAAGGCCTCAAACCCTAGAAGAAACACACTTAAGTAAACTTAGTATGCATCCAGGAGCTATTAAAATGTATCATGCTCTCAAGCCTTATTTTTTATGGCCATAGATGAAATGTGATATTACCACCTATGCAGCTAAGTGTGAAGTGTGCCAACAAGTGAAAGTTGAGCACCAGAAACAAGGAGGGAAACTTTAAAGCTTAACCATAGCTGAGAGAAAGTGGGGGTCCATATCTATGGACTTTGTTGTGGGAATGCCACTAACAAAAAGAAAACATAATGCCATCTAGGTCATTGTAGATAGATTGACCAAGGCAGCCCACTTTTTACCTATGAACCTCACAGACTTATTGGATATACTAGCTCAACTTTACATAAAGGAAATAACGAGGCTTGATGGTGTGCCCAATGATATTGTCTCATATAAGGATCCTAGGTTTATTTTTATGTTCTTGAAATCCTTACATCAGGCTTTGGGCACTAAACTCAAGTTTAGCTCAGCATATCATCCACAAACTAATTGACAAAAAGAAACAATGATTCAAGTTATGGAAGATATGCTAAGATGTTGTGCAATTGATTTCCAAGGAGAATAGGATGTGCATCTACTATTGGTGGAATTCTCATACAGCAATGGTTATCATTCAGTGATTGGAATGGCCCCATATGAGGCTTTGTATGGCAGAAAATGTATTACCCTACATTGTTGGCATCATCTCGAAGATACATTGAACATGGGACCAGAAATCATTAGAGAGACCACTAAAAAGATAAAGGTCAAGGAAGAATCAATACTGCCAATGATAGACAACAATCTTATGCAAACCTGAAAAGGAGAAGGGACCTAGAATTCTATGAGGGAAACTAGGTGTGGCTTAAGGTTTCTCCTATGAAAGCAGTGATAAGATTTTGGAAGAAATGAAAACTACCAACCAGATGTGTAGGGCCATGTCAAGTGTTAGCTAGGATTGGAAATGTCACATATAAGTTGGATTTGCCACCTGAACTTAGCGATGTTCATGATATATTTCATGTGAGCTTACTTAAGAAGTATATTCCAAGTTCTAAATAAGTAGTACTACCTGCTAGTGCACCTATGACACCAAGCCTATCATATGAAGAGGTGCCTATTCAAATCCTAGCTAAAGACATAAGGAAATTAAAGAGTAGATGGATTTCCCTGATCAAAGTTCAATGGAGTAATCACACCCAAGAAGAAGCAGCTTTGGAAGTAAAAGAGGAAATTGCAAGATGTTAGCCTAATATTTATCCAAAGCTCATGAGGAATTTGGAGGCGATGTTGTCATGACCCTTATTTTCATGGAGGACTTAAGTACCTTGGAGTGAAAGAAAAGAGCCCAAGCATAAAAGTGAGTAAGGTACTTGGTGGGCTTTGGAGACATATAAAGGGTTATCAAAGGTAGGCTTACCTGAGACCCTACTTGTGCACGTTTAAAGGCTTAACAGTTTAATGAAAGAAGTTAAAATGTGAGGACCTAATTGCATGCGTATTTAGGTGACTAAAATGAGGGAATCTTTAATGGGGGATTTCATGGCACCATGCAAAAAAGTGATAATGCCGAAATGGGCATGTTACCCATTTTTGTACCATGTGACACTTAACCGGATTTGCATGTTTCCACTTAGTCAAATCACTTTGTTTTAGGTCAAAGCTCCTAGTTTAAGCAAAGTTGTGTTTTTGCCTTAGGAGGCTCGGGTTTTCCCCCATTGGTGATGAATTACAGATGAAATTGAAGATTTAGGGTTGATCAAGTGCAATTCGGCCTTAGGCGATCTTGGAGTTGCATTGCTAGGCTTGGATTCTTGCATTTGGAAGCTTGGCTAAGAGCTAAAGGCGATGGTTGGGTAAGGGGCACATTATACTTTTCTTGAATTGGTTAAATTGCAAGTTACAGAAGAGTATTAAGCATCTAAGGGATAGTCATGGAACTATGTAAACTTGGTTTACTGTAAGGGCTATGGAATGCTT
The DNA here is from genome assembly GCA_000696445.1 of Aquilaria agallochum. Lineage (NCBI taxonomy): Eukaryota > Viridiplantae > Streptophyta > Magnoliopsida > Malvales > Thymelaeaceae > Aquilaria > Aquilaria agallochum. The sequence goes on from KK901506.1 coordinate 41,174, forward strand.
TTGCGCGTATGTGTTAGTGTGCTGGCTAGCTATGTTAATGGCAAGTACTAAAGCTCATGCATGGGTTGGCCAACTCATGTGTGAACTTGGAACTGTATGAGTTGATTTTTAATTAACGAAACTAAGAAGTGAATCAATGTATGGTGTACTTGCTAGTGGTAATGTTGGCCGAGACCAATGGGAATGTGGAGTGTATGTCTGAGTTGTGTGCTTTGGTGATTGTTTGTGCTTGCTGACCCTTATTAGCTAAATGGTTATCATATTATCTTGCATAGTTTTGCTTTCTTTTTCTTTGTGTTTGTTTTGCACGTTGTAGCATTGCTTCAAGAGGTTAAGCTTTCAGGCTTAACTAAATAAGCTTGTAACAGCTATATGTGTTCCCTTACTGAGTTATACATATATTTCATGCCCTGTGTTTATATGTTTCAGGAAAGGATATTGACGTTTGAGTTGTTTGTGTGCCAATGATAGCCGAAGTGCTATCACCTCTTAAACCTATGAACTTTGGCCAGATACCACGCTCGGGAAATCGAGTGTCACCCACAAGGAGTACCAGTACTGACCTGGGAAAGAGGAAGTCTGATGCCTAGGGCATACGACCTCAGTGGCCCACCAGCACCCCTGGGAATGACAGCACTGACCTCGGGAAAATAAAGCGTTGCCTCCCTCGAAAAAGCGGCCAAACCACCTTCGAGGAAGAAGGACCAGCCACCTTCGAAAAGAGAAAATGCCCCCGAATGAGGAGCTTCAGTGCTAAGGAAACCCCCAAACTATTGAGACGACTTCGGGAGAAGGGTCCTTATTCTGAAGGGTGACTTCAATCATGGTGACCTCGGGAGTACGGCAGAACTAATTAAGGAGCCTCTGACATGTTGCCCACACACGTTACATGGCGCCCTCATATGCGTCCTGAAACGTCAACCCCGCCTACGTTTTGTCATGTAGGGCTATTCCTGCCCTAACCCATGGCCCGATGAGCCTACAGGCGGATAGAGGCCCTCATGCCCCACAGTATAGATTACATCCGACCGAACACGTGTCGCAATCTGAATGGACTACACCCTCCTATATATACTAAGGAAATGGCCTCAGCGAAAGGAGGCTTCACCCTTGAAAAAATGTAACAGGCAAGAATATTTGGACCCAAATACTTCCTCTCCACGTTAAAAACACAAACTTGGGCATTGGAGGCTCCTCCTCGGAAAAAGACTCTGGGGACCTCCTAACCCCTATTTTCTGAGTGTTTCAGGCAGATTCTCCCGGGAAATATCCACTTCAGACGTTCTCCCTCACTGGAAGTACCTTCTGGTCTCACCATGTCACATGACGAAGATGCTGTAGGACATCATTTGGCACCGTCTGTGGGAATCCACCCCCAGGTCGCCGTCGTTGAAACTCGGTGTTCCACGGACAAGAGACTTCCAAAGTCTCCGTCCGCGCCAGAGGTTGAACCGGCAATCAAACAAACTGCAGCAAGGACTTCCTTGCCTGAGGATGAACGTCCTCTGACTATTACCATGGGCTTACTACGTCAGTTCCAACGCTCCATCGTGGCTGAAATGATGCAGCAGTTAGACCGAAGATGGCCACAGTTGACTTTAGGTCGAAGGCCCTCTTCACCAGCACCTCAACAGGAGAAAAGTCTCAGGTCAACTCACCGGAGTTCAGGAAGCTGGGATCAACGTGATGAGTCCTCGATGGAAAATGTACCCCTTAGGGTGCAACCTGCTGGAGAAACGGGGCCAAAATGACCCAGAACTCCCCTCCGAAGGAGTTCTTCACCTGAAGAAAAATTGCCATCTCTTCGGCACAGAAGTTGCTCCCTAAAAGGGAGACATCAGTCTCCGTTCCCAGAGGCCTCTAGACAGTAGGAAGAAGAGCCCAGTGCCACATTCCTCATGGACAAAATCCTGAAAAGGCTAGAAAGGGTGGACAGGTCGCTCAGAAGCCGGTCTAGGCTAGGATGTCAGAAACCTTCAATGGAGATGAATCACGATTCACCCTAGCGGTGGTCGAAGCACCCATGCCGAGTGACTTTCGCGTAGCTCGGTTGGAGACCTACGATGGCCGGACTGACCCCCAGGCTCATATGACCAAATACAAGTGCAGCATGGTATTGCACGGTGCTGATGATGCCACCTTGTACAAATGTTTTGAGGTTACCCTTGCTGGACCAGAAATGGCATGGTATAACTCATTGGCTCCTAGAACCATCATGGAGTTCCAAGAGTTGTCTACAGCCTTCACGCAACAATTCATCAGAAGCCGGCCAATGGTGAAGATGCTAGTCCAAATGTTTGACATAGCGCAGAAAAATGGAGAAACCATTCGCGACTATGTCGAAAGGTTCAACCGGGAAGCCTTAAGTGTCCCAGACTTTAGGCTAGAAGTATGTATCCTAGCCATGACACGAGGACTTCAGAGAGACTCTCAGTTGTTCTATAAGTTTTCCAAGAATCCCCCCGACACGCTTGGCAAATTTTACCGAAGGGCTGAGCAGCACATGACTGCTGAAGAACTGAGAATGGGAGGACCAAAATTTGATCACATTCACACCGAGGGGCCGAACCAGCAAACTCACTACCTAACTAAGTCAAGGGGACGACCTCGAAAGCTTAAGGGAAGGAAGCCATTGGCTTTCACTCCCCTGAACACCACAAGGACGAACCTCCTTATGGTGATGGAAAGGCAAGGGACTCAGATTCAACAATCGAAGGCCATGACCTCGGACAAAAAAAAGAACATGAAAAACTTCTGCCAATTCCATCGGGACCACGGGCACGACATCGAGGACTGCTTCCAACTAAGGAAATACATAGAATCCTTGATAAAGCAAGGTCAGCTCTGACGTTACCTGTGGATGCCCTCCCCAATAGGAAGAGGAGAGGAGGAGGGGAAAGGAGATGATGAGGAGTATGAATCTGACAGACGCCGAAACTGAAGTCTGAAAAGGCGTCCACCACCCCCGGCAGGAGTGATATAAATGATCACAACAGGACTGCCGTCGTCAGAAAGGAAAAGAATAGCCAGGGAGATTTCAGTAATGGAATATGGGAACCCATCAAAAAAAAATTTTCAGAAAAATGGGTCCACCGTCATATTCCCTCATGATGATCCACTACTGGTTATGGCAAGGATAGGAAGCTGGGACGTCAAGAGAGTACTGCTTGGTGATGGTTCAAATGTGGATGTTTTATTCTCACACCTACTACCGAGTTTGCGTTTACCAAGGAGCAACCTCAAGTCTGTCATTTCTTCTACTTTTGGAGTGGGATCGTTCAAACTCTTCGTCCTCGGCTGGATTGATCTTCCTCTGATGCTGAGGGGAACTTCAATAAACAACAAAGACGAGCTGTTGGCCTCTGTAATGACAAGGTTCATCATCATAAATGTCCCTTCATCGTATACGCCATCCTTGGGAGGCAAACGTAAGGGAACCTCCACATTTTCCTGGAAGTAAAGTACCTAACTGTCACCTTCGCCACCAAGGATGGAGATGCTGAGATCTTCATCGACCAGGGGGAGGTGAGGAAGGTGTTCATTAAGGCGAGGAAAGCCCCGGTGACAAATTGCACGCAGGCTACGGAAACAAAGGTCGTACTCGCAGAAGAGTCAAAAGGAGAAGGAACAGAAGATTCTAAGAAAATAGAAACGGAAGAAATAAAGCTTGTCCCAGGCCGAAATACCCGAATATGGAAAAAATTGGCCGAAGGTGACAGGGAAAAACTTGTATCTTTCCTGCTAATGAATAAAGATTTGTTTGCCTACTCGCCGAAAGACATGCCTAGGGTAGACCCTTGTATAATACAGCATAGCCTTAAAGTGAGCCCAGAGGCAAAGCCTGTTCACCAAAAAAAGCGAAGCCTCTCGGCACACAAGAACAACTTTGTCAAAACCAAAGTCCAGCACTTGATAGACGCGGGCGTAATCAGGGAGGTCAAATACCTCGAGTGGCTAAGTAATGTGGTTATTGCCTTAAAAGAAGGGAGCAACAAGCTCTGAATGTGCATCGACTTTCGAAACGTAAATGATGCTTGCCCTAAGGATTCGTATCCTCTTCTGCTAATAGATAAGTTGGCAAACTCGATCACTGAATATGGACTCCTGAGCTTCCTCTACGCCTTCAGTGGGTATCATCAAATTAGGATGGACCCCGAAGATGAGGAAAAAACCGCCTTCATCACCGATGTCGGTACATATTGCTACGTCAGAATGCCCTTCGGGCTTAAAAATGCAAGAGCCACCTACCAGAGGCTGATGAACAAGTTCTTCAATGACCAAATAGGGAGGAACATGAAAGTCTATGTTGATGACATGATAGTTAAGAGCAAATTGCCTAGCAATCATGTTGTAGATTTGGAGGAAACTTTCCACCAACTTAGAGTGTTCAGAATTCACCTTAATCTTGAAAAATGTGTCTTTGGCGTAAGCTCAGGCAAGTTCCTCAGATTTATGGTATCGGAAAGAGGTATCGATGCCAACCCAAAAAAATTCAAAGCGTTATTTGAATTCCGAACTCCCGTTACAACAAACGATGTGCAAAGGCTCACTGGAAGAATAACATCCCTTAGCAGATTCATTTCTAGGTATGGGGACCGCTGTCGAGCATTCTTTAAAGTTCTCACCAAGGCAGCCAAAAATGATGGCGACCTCGGAAACAATGACCATCCTTGGGATGAGGATTGCCAAAAGGCCTAAGAAGAGCTTAAAGTCTATCTAGCTCGTCTACCCACTCTTCGGTAACCATGAAATGGAGAACCCCTTGTACTATACCCCACCGTTACGGAAAAGGCACTGAGTTTGGTTCTTGTTAAGGAAGAGGGGGCGGAACAATGGCCAGTATACTACGTGAGCAAGTCCCTGCATGGCGCCTCGTGCCCAGCAGCAGTTTCGTCATGTGACATGGTAGGAGCGAGGGGCCTTCCGGTTGAGTAGAGAGCCTGAGTAGGATATTTCCCAGGGGAGGGTACCTGAAATGTTTGGAAGATAGAGGTTAGGAGGTCCTCGAAGTGTTTTTCCGGGGAGGAGCCTCCGACGCCCAAGTCAGTACTCAGGAGATATGGAGGTGATAGAGATTGGAGAAGTATGGTCTCTAGTGCTCTACCCCTTTACCTGGGGTGTTTACCGAGTATCTATAGAGGAACGAACAATAGTAGTTCTCCTCATGTGGCCATCCCAAATCGTGACAGGTGTTTGGTGGGATGCGATCCATGTCTTCGGGGAACAAGGCGACACCCAGCCGATCACAGGCTGCCTGGCTAGGAGCCTAGGCAACCCGAGAGTGGCATATTAAGGTGTCTCTACAAGCGGCGTGTCAAAATGTGTTTGGGGGCGGCGTGTCGGGGATGTGTCAGCGGCTCCTTAATTGCTCCTGTCATACGTTCTGAGGTTACTCTAGTATCACAGGAGTATGTTTTCCAATGGTGGTCTTTCTCAGGGATACCCTCACTTCTAAGGACGGTTTAATCATCCCCCGAGGTTGGCACTGTCATTTCCTGGAACGGAGGATTGCCGAGGTTGGATTAGGGAGGTCGAACGTCCTTCTTTCTGTGGCAGGTAGTTTCTATGCCGAGGTTTGTACTTTGTCCGAGTTTGCGGGTCCGGAAGGTTATAGGCACTTCGGCTATCACATGCTCCCTCCCGGGAAGTCGAAGCGGAGACTTCGGCTTTACGCTTCCGGGAAGGCTTTTCCTTCGAATTCACGGTCGAAACTCTACTCAAGGAATTGCTCTTCTCCAGAAGGCGTTCCTTCATAGCCAAGGTACCCTTCCTTAGTTCCCTCAATGACCTCGGGATGTGTGCAACTTTTGCTTTCACTTTTTCTGCTGCGGGTTTGTGAATCATCGCATCCTTTGGTCACACATGCCAGTTATGGATAAGTGTGCCTGGGTTTTCGCGATGTCAGAGGGGCGTGCCTTAGTTCTTCGCATTGGATGACACGTGGCCACTAGTGCATGGCGAAATAGTTACACCGGTCATGCTAACTGCGTCTCTTCACCTTTGAGAAATAATAATGAGGTCATTGCATCTTCGAGGGATAATAATGACGACACTTCGCTTACCCTCTTCGGTCTATGTAAGCACCTTTCGCCTTATTTTTGCCTCACTCTTTGCTTTAGCTCTCATCTGCTCTAGAGCCTTCTCTTGTCTTTTTCTTTTTTCCGGCAACGGTTTCTACGGCGGAGTGATTTCCGGCATCTTGTACGATGGCATCCAGGAACCCTGACTTCGGCAAAGCTTTTGGTGGGTGTTCCTCTTTGTAGCTTTCTCTTTTCTCTTCCGAGGTTGTTTTTCCGAAGTCTTCCTGTTTCCTTCCTTTATTTTTACCGAGGTCATACTTCTTTTTTCCGAAAAATGTAGAATCCGACCCCATTGATGACTGTTCGGCCTCTCCCTGAAAGCTTTCTCCCCCTTAAGTCTCATCCCTACTGTACCACTTCGGAAAAAATGATGAAGTGGATGGCCAAATATTACCTTCCTTTTTACGTCATCCCGAAGTTACCTATCCCGAGTACGTACGGTTATTCGGCTCTCTCAGGTGAGGTTACCGTTTACCGTGCTCAGCTGAAAGCTGGTCTTCGGTATCCTCCCCATCAGATGATATGCGAATTTTGCAAATTCCACGGGATTGCAGTGAACCAACTCCCCCCAAATTCTTACTCTTACTTCAATTCCTTCCTTTGCATGTGTGGGGTGTTTATGATAAACCCCTATTTTCTTTTCTTCATGTACTATTACAAACTCCAACCGGTCCCAAATGGCGGCTTTTACTTCCAGATGCCCGGAGACATCTTTGTTGGAAGACATTGTGACTTCGGGAGGGACTTCCTGAGGGGGAGAACGCCTGGAGCTCAAATTTCCCAGGGGAGTGTGCCTGAAAATACTCGAAAAAAAGGGTTAGGAGGTCCCCGGGGTGTTTTTCCGGGGAGGAGCCTCCGACGCCCTAGTCAGTGT
>KK901506.1:63975-90211 GCA_000696445.1 Aquilaria agallochum
TCAGCCATGAATTCCTGGAATCCTCTATCCATAAACTGAGTTCCATTGTCGGCCACTATTATCCTCGGTACGCCAAATCGGCATATAATGTTCTTCCATACAAACTTTTGGGCATCCTTTGCCGATATTGATGCCAGTGGTTCTGCTTTTATCCACTTAATGAAGTAGTCCGCTGCGACAATGTAGAACTTTACCCTACCGGGAGCGTTTGGGAGAGGTCCGATGAGATCAATACCCCATATGGCAAAGGGGCAAGGATAATCTGCTGAGTTTATTCATTCCGAAGGTAGCTTTTGGATGTTGGCGTGCCTTTGGCAATTGTCACATCTTCGGACAAACTGCCTTTCATCTTTCCTCAAGGTAGGCCAAAAGTAACCTTGGCAGAGTAGTACCCCAGCAAGGGCGTCTGTTCCTATATGGGAGCCACACGCTCCTTCGTGGACTTCTTCAAGTATTGTTCTGACATCATCTTCGGCTACACATTTTTGTAGGGGGCTCGCATACCCTTGCCTGTATAGTTCTTTTCCAATGAGGAAGTACCTTCCCGAGCGCTTCCGTACTTTTGCGGCCTATTTAGGATCCTCAAGGAGTTCTGAGGTTGCTAGATATTTCTTGATGGGGTCTTACCATCCTTCCCCCAAGGTTTCTATGCACATTAATTCTATACTGGGCTGCTTCAGCACTTCGGTGGGTTCCTTGGATTTGGCCAAGGCGTCGGCTTGGGTATTATCACTTCGGGGCACGTTCTTTATGTGCACCGAGTCAAAATCTCCAATGAGTTTCTGGACAAGGTCGTGATATTTTTCCAAGGTTGGATCCTTTGTCACGTACTCTCCCTTCGTCTGCCAGACTATTAACTGTGAATCACTGTGGCCCATAAGGTTTGTTACGCTGACTTTTCTGGCCATCTTTGGTTCGGCTATGAGAGCCTCATACTGGGTGATGTTATTGGTAACATTAAAACCGAACTTGATTGCTTTAGAGGCTTCAATGCCTCCGAGCCCCCGAAGGACTATTCCAGCTCTCTGATGCTCTGCGCCTGACGCTCCATCGACAAAGAGCTTCCATTCTGGATCAGCCTCTGTTCGGTCCTCCGTGACGGCTTCAGCATTTTCGATCTCAAGGATTTCAGCAATGAAGCCTGCTAATGCCTGGGCCTTTATTGCCCTTCTAGGTTCGTAAATGATGTCATATTCTCCGAGTTTGATGCACCATTTTGATAATCTTCCCGAATGCTCCACTTTTTTCATCACATCACGTAGGGGCAGGTTACTTCGGACGATGATGGTGTGTCCTTGAAATTAGGGTCGCAATCTTCTGCTTACAAGTACTAAAGAGTAGATAGCCTTTTGGAGCAATGGGTATCTGGTCTCGGCACCATGTAGGGACCTGCTTACACAATATGCCGGCCATTGCCTCCCACCTTCTTCTTTTACTAGGACTGAACTCACCGCTTTTTCAGTGACCGCCAGGTAGAGTATGAGAGGCTCTCCCTCCCGAGGTTGCCGAAGTGTTGGCAAGTGGGTCAGGTAGCTTTTATGCTCATCCCAAGCTTTCTGGCATTCTGTGTTCCATCGATGTTCTTGGGTCCTGGAGGTGTCATCGCCCTTAGGGTATTTGGTGAGTACTTTGAAAAATGGATGACATCGGTCGCCATACCTGGAGATGAATCTACTAAGGGAGGTGATTCTTCCGGTTAGCCTTTGTATGTCTTTGACGGATGTAGGTGTTTGAAAATTTAGCAGGGCTTTGACTTTCTCAGAGTTAGTGTCTATTCCCCTTTCGGATACCATAAACTCGAGAAAATTTCCTGCACTTACTCCGAACACACACTTTTCGGGATTAAGACGTATGCCGAACTCTCGAAGCCATTGGAAGGTTTCGGCTAGGTCGGTGATATGACTACCAGGCATTTTGCTCTTGACTATCATATCATCAACGTATACTTCCATATTTCTCCCAATCTATGAACCGAATACCTTGTTCATCAGCCTTTGATAGGTGGCCCTTGCATTTTTAAGCCCGGAGGGCATTCTGACATAGCAGTAGGTGCCCATTTCCATGATGAAGGCTATTTTTCTCTTCGTCCTTGGGGTTCATCCGAATTTGATGATATCTGCTAAAGGCATCTAGGAAGCAGAGAAGCCCGTATTTGGCGGTTGCATCTACCAACTGGTCTATGGCTGGCAAAGGGTAAGAATCTTTTGGGCAGGCGTCATTCAGATTTCAGAAGTCGATGCACATTTGGAGTTTTTCACATCCTTCTTTTGTGGAAATAACCACGTTACTAAGCGATTCAGGGTATTTTACCTCTCTTATTACCCCGGCTTCAATGAGGTGATTAACTTCGGCTTTAACAAAGGAATTTTTGTGAGCCGATAGACTCCGTTTTTTTCTACCGAACTGGTCTGGCGTTTGGTTGCACTCTAAGATTGTGGTGAATTATGCTGGGGTCGACCCCAGGCATATCCTTCAGCGAGTAGGCAAATAGATCTTTGTTCATACACAAGAAGGATACAAGCCTCTTTTTGTCTTCCTCAGCCAGTTTTTTCCCGATTCGGGTGTTTCGGCCTAGGATCAACTCTACATCCTCTATTTTTATTTTTTCGAGGCTTTCAGTTTCCTCCACTATTGTTTCCCCGTCCATGGAGACCATTTTTTCTTTTGCCGAAGTCTGTACTTGGATCCTTGCTAGGCTTTGTCTGGCCCTTATGAAGACCTTTATGACTTCGGCTTGGTCAATGAAGATCTCTGCGTCTCCGTCTTTGGTAGCGAAGGTGACCATTAAGTACTTTATGTCTGGCCAAATGTGGAAGTTACGTTGGGCCTGCCTTCCGAGGATAGCATTGTAAGCTGATGGCACATTAATGACTATAAATCTCATCCTATCGGAGGCAATTAATTCTTCTTGGCTATGGGGTGAGACCCCTTTCAGCATCAAAGGCAGGTCGATATATCTGAGGACTGGAAGTTCGGAAGGTTTGACACCGAAGGTGGGGGAGCTGACTGGGCTGAGATCGCTTCTCGGAATGCCTAACTTAGTCAGCAGATGAGAAAAGATGACGTCAATGTTTGAGCCGTCATCGAGGAGTACCCTTTTGACATCCCAGTTTCCTATCCTTGCCATGAAAATGAGTGGATCATCATGAGGGAACTTTACTATAGACCCATCTCTACGAGTGAGTCTACTTGGGGAGTTCCCATACTCCATTACAGAGATTTCTCTTATCTTCCTCTTTCTCTCAGCTGAGGGTATCCTGATAGTGATGGTTTGGATAACCCCTGCTGATGGTGGCAGCTTTTTTCGAGGACTTTGGTCCCAACGTCTGTCCAACTCATATTCTTTGTCGTCCCCCCTCCTTTGTTCTTCCTTCCTTCCGTTTGGGGAAGGCATTCACAAGTATCGACGGAGTTGACTTTGTTTGATTAGGGACTCGTTATATTTCTTCAGCTAGAAACAATCTTCGGTGCCATGGCCATGGTCTCGGTGAAACTGACAAAATTTCTTCATGTTTCTTTTGTTTTCCGAGGTGATGGCCTTCGGTCTTGGGACTGTGGTCCCTTGCCTTTCTAGCGCCATAAGGATGCTAGCTCTTGTGGTGTTCAAGGGGGTGAATGTCATGGGCCTTTTCCCCCTTTGTTTTCGGGGCCTTTCTTCCTTGTTCTAATGTTGAGGTTGATGGCTGGGCCCTTCGGCGTGAGGGTGTTCTCCTTTGGGTCCTCCCATCCTGAGTTCTTCGGCTGTCACATGCTGTTCGGCCCTCTTATAGAACTCCCCAAGAGTTTCTGGGGGGTCTTTGGAAAACTCATAGAACAGTTGGGAGTCCCTTCGAAGTCCTCTGACCATCGCGAGGATGCGAATTTCTGGTCGAAAGTCAGGCACACTCAGTGCTTCTCGGTTAAACCTCTCAACGTAGTCACGAATGGTCTCCCCCACTCGCGGAGCTATGTCGAACATTTGTACTGCTGAGTGAAGGCAATGGATAGCTCTTGAAAGATTAGCAAGCTTCTGTGGGCCTGAGAGTTATACCATGCCGTTGCTGGACTCGAAAGTGTTACTTTGAAGCACTTACAGAGCGTAGCGTCATCTATGCCATGGAGTACCATGCTTTGCTTGTACTTCATTAGGTGCACCTGAGGGTCACTTCGTCCGTCCTACGTTTCTAGGCGAGGTACCCTGAAATCGCTGGGCATGCGTGCCTCCACCACCTCCCGCACGAAAGGTGACTATTCTCTGGTGTAAGAGTCAGACAGCTTGGACCAGACTGGTTTTTCAAGAGATTTGTCTCTCGACCTTCTCCAGTCTCCCCAGGATTTTTTCCATAAGGACAGCCCTGTTGACTTCTCCCTGCTGCCGCGTGTTCGCCGGTAATTGCGAATTCCTCATTCTCATTGGGGAACGACTTCATGGGGAGGAGACGGGGACCTTCGGTAGGGGGACGCACTTCGTTGGCAGGAGGCCCTAGTCTCTTTTAGGGCTCCCCTCCTAGTAGGCCATACCTCAACGGGTTCATTTTCTGTTGAGGAGGCATCAAGGGAGTCCCCGCCCCCTGAACTTCGGTGGGTAGACCATTCCCGACGAGCAGCCGGGGGCGAGGCCCTTCAGACCAGAGGAGGTTGGGGCAACCTCTGATCAAGCTATTGAGTCATTTCGGCAATGATGGAGCATTGGAAGTCTCGTAAGAAGCTCATCGTCACCGTTACAGGGCAGTCATCCTCCAGCACAGAAGTCTCTGCGACAGGCGGATTGGTCACCGGCTGAGCCTCGGGCTCAGGGGGGATCTTGGAATCCCTTTGTCCTTTGAGCACCGAGTCTTTACGACGGTGACATGGGAAAGAGTTCGCACAGACGATGCCAAATGGTGCCCGGCAGCAGTTTCATCATGTGACATGGTAGGAGCGAGGGGCCTTCCGATGGAGGAGAGCGCCTGAAGAGGAGATTACCCAGGGAAGGGTACCTGAAATGTTTNACGGGGACCTTCGGTAGGGGGACGCACTTCGTTGGCAGGAGGCCCTAGTCTCTTTTAGGGCTCCCCTCCTAGTAGGCCATACCTAAATGGGTTCATTTTCTGTTGAGGAGGCATCAAGGGAGTCCCCGCCCCCTGAACTTCGGTGGGTAGACCATTCCCGACGAGCAGCCGGGGGCGAGGCCCTTCAGACCAGAGGAGGTTGGGGCAACCTCTCATCAAGCTATTGAGTCATTTCGGCAATGATGGAGCATTGGAAGTCTCGTAAGAAGCTCATCGTCACCGTTACAGGGCAGTCATCCTCCAGCACAGAAGTCTCTGCGACAGGCGGATTGGTCACCGGCTGAGCCTCGGGCTCAGGGGGGATCTTGGAATCCCTTTGTCCTTTGAGCACCGAGTCTTTACGACGGTGACATGGGAAAGAGTTCGCACAGACGATGCCAAATGGTGCCCGGCAGCAGTTTCATCATGTGACATGGTAGGAGCGAGGGGCCTTCCGATGGAGGAGAGCGCCTGAAGAGGAGATTACCCAGGGAAGGGTACCTGAAATGTTTGGAAGACAGAGGTTAGGAGGTCCCTGGAGTGTTTTTCCAGGGAGGAGCCTCCGACGCCCAAGTCAATACTCAGGAGATATGGAGGTGATAGAGAGTGGAGAAGTATGGTCTCTAGTGCTCCACTTATTTACCTGGGGTGTTTACCGAGTATCTATAGAGGAGTGAACAATAGTAGTTCTCCTCATGTGGCCATCCCAGATCGTGACACGTGTTCGGTGGGATGCGATCCACATCTTTGGGGAACAAGGGGACATCAAGCCGATCATAGGCCGCTTGGCTAGGAGCCTAGGCAACACGAGAGTGGCGTACTAGGGTGTCTCTGTAAGCGGCATGTCAGAACGTGTCGGGGGGCGGCGTGTCAGTGATGTGTCAGATACTCCTTAATTGCTCCCGTCGTATGTTCCGAGGTTACTCTAGTATCACAAGAGTATGTTCCCCAAGGGTGGTCTTTTTCATGGATACCCCCACTTCTGAGGATGGTTTAATCGTCCCCCCCGAGGATGGCACTGTCGTTTCCTGGAACGGAGGATTGCCGAGGTTGGATTAGGGAGGTCGAACATCCTTCTTTCTGTGGTAGGTAGTTTCTATGCCGAGGTTGGTACTTTGTCGGAGTCTGGGGGTCCGGAAGGTGATGGGCACTTCGGTTATCAGTGTCGAAGTCAGGTATCCCCTACTACAAAAAGCTATCTATGCCCTAGTGCTGGCAAGCTGGAGATTGCGTCCTTACTTTCAAGCTCACCCCATTATTATCCGAAGTAACCTACCTCTTTGGGATGTCATGAAGAGAGTACACCATTCGGGAAGGCTTTCCAAGTGGTGCATAGAGCTCGGCGAGTATGATATTACTTATGAGCAAAGGAAAGCAATAAAAGCCCAACCTCTAGCGGACTTTATTACTGAAGTACCCGTTACCGAAGGTGATCAATCAGACTTCGGAAAAAGTGAGCCAAAATGGACTCGGTTTGTAGATAGGGCCTCCAGCTCCGAACACCAGGGAGTTGGGGTAACTATTCGCGGCCCCGAAGGGTTGGAAGTCACAAAAGCCATCAAATTTGGGTTTAAACATCACCAACAATATGGCAGAATACGAAGCTCTCATAGCAGGGTTACGCCTAGCCAGAAAGATTGGAGTAAGAAACCTAAAAGCCCACAGTGATTCCCAGCTAGTGGTGCGCCAGATGGCAGGGGACTATAGCGTGAAGGATTCGACTTTGGCAAAATATCACGAGTTCATATCAAAGCTCATCCAGGAGTTCGACGCAGTACATATTGAAAATGTACCTCGCCGAGACAATACCAAAGCGGACAGCTTGGCCAAATCAAAAAGGTTCACCGAAGTGTTGAGCCACCCGAGCATAGCGATGTTGAGCATAGCAACCTCGAAAAAAGGGTGGAAAGATCTTATAAAGAGGTATCTTACAACCACAAAGCTTCCTGATGATCCTCACGAAGTAGCAAAAGTACAAAGATGTTCTGGACGATAGTTCCTAATTGGTGAAGAGTTATACCGGCAGGGGTATGCAAGCCCGCTGCAAAGGAGTGTCAGTGAAGAGGACGCTAGGATAGTTCTCGAAGAAGTCCATGAGGGGGCTTGTGGTTCCCATATCGGAACTGGCACCTTGTCGGGAGTAATGCTCCGCCAAGGGTACTTCTGGCCCACCTTAAGAAATGACGCAAGGCAGTTTGTCCAAAAATGTGACAATTGCCAAAGACACGCCAGCATCCAAAGGCTGCCCTCAGAATTAATAACCTCAGTAGACTACCCCTGTCCCTTTACAGTTTGGGGCATAGACCTTATCGGGCCACTCCTGACAACACCTGGAGGAGTGAAGTTCTGCGTAGTAGCAGTGGATTACTTCACTAAATGGGTTGAGGCAAAACCCCTAACAACCATTTCGGTAAAGGATGTACAAAAATTCATCTGGAAGAACATTATACGCAGATTTGGCATACCGAGAGTGATAGTGGCCGATAATGGTTCCCAGTTTACAGACAAGGGATTCCAAAAATTCATCACCAACCTCGGAATAAAAATGCACTTCGCCCTGGTAGCCCATCCCTCGAGCAACGGACAAGTAGAGGTATCCAACATAACCATAAAGAGGGTCTGAAAAAGAGGTTGGGGGAAGCAAAGCGAAAGTGGCTAGGAGAACTTCCTAGTGTGCTATGGAGTTATTGGACAGCACCCCGAAGGGCCACGGGTGAGACACCTTTTTTTCTCGCCTTCGGAACAGAGGCCATTATCCCTATCGAGGTTGTACAACCATCAGTCAGAGTACAAGCGTTCGACAAAGGAGGGAACGACCTCGGATTGAGAACTAAGCTTGACCTGATTGACGAACAAGAGAGGCAACCGAACTCAGGAGGAAGGCCTTTCAGCAAAGAGTGGCCATAGCCGCGAACTTGCGCGTCAGGCCAAAAGGAACAAGGAAAGAAGACCTCATTATCTGAAAGGCCGAATTCGAACCCCGAAGGCCATCCCACGAGGTACTTCAGGCGAACTGGGAAGGGCCTTCCAAAATGGAGTCTATAAGCTTGGGAACGCCGAAGGTGGAGAATTGAAAAATACATGGCACTCAGACGCCTTGAAGAAATTCTATACTTAGACTTTTTGTAAGAAATTGTACAAGTTAGAAAAAGTTTCTAAGTACAAAAATTTTCTTCCACCAAAGAATTCTCGCCGAACAAAGCTTAAGCAAAAAGCTAGCGAAAGTAACGTATTCCTTCTGAAGTTAATTGGGTCATTCTCCCAAAAAGTAAGTCCATCCAAAGTAGGCCAAATTTTGCTTAAGGGAATTCGTCAAAAGTGAACATTTTTCTGAACACGGCTAACAAAGCAAGTAAAACATATTTTCCATAGTCCCTTGACCGAAAATGGTCAAGATAACTGGGAAATAAAAATTAATGCTCGAAGACTTAACCAAATTTTGAAGGAAGGAAAAATTTTGTTGAAGAAGGCCTTATTACAAGGAGAAGGTTACAAGAAGAAAAATTACAAAGAAAATGAAAAAGAAAAAGGCAAAGGCATTAGAACATCTAAGGGATCTCGGCGTCATGGGAGGCTCCAGCTCCTGTGTCTTTAGTCACCGGCTTCGGTGCCGGAGGAGGGGGAAATGGTAGGTTGAGGAGCTCAATTTTTGGCAAAGTCCACCGAGGCCCCTGGGGATTGTCCAGGGCAGCCAGAAAGGAAAGGTCGAGATCTGGGTATTTCTTCAGAACTTGATGACGAGCCAGACAGAAGCCTTCTTGAAAGGCAACCTTGGTATCCTGGATGGCCTTGTCTTTCTCGAGGGACAAGTCTTCTACTTCATTCCGAAGATCAGCAACCTCCTTCTCCAGTGCCTTCACCTTCTTCTTCTTCTTTGGCTCATTCTTTAGAGCCTCGACTTTGGCTTAAAGCTCGGCGTTATCAGCAAGCGCCTTCCCCAGGAGGGCAGAGCCTTCATATTTTCCCTTTTGATAGGCCTCATTGGCCAAAGTTAGACTCATTACCATCGCACCGAGGTTAGAAATCTTCTGGGAAAAATCCTTTAAGAGCTCTTCTTGGCCCTTCAAGAATTCTTCCCGAAGTTTGGCGACCTCCTCCCTGGCTATCCGGTTCAACTCTGCATTTTTTACAATAGAGTTGGCGCAGAAGACCTTGGCCTTCTCCAAACGATATTCGGCCCAAGCTCGGACCGAAGATTGCTTTGCTGCCCAAGCCCGAAGGTATCCATTATACCCCAGGAGCTGCAAAAAAGGAGAAGATACTTAGTCAAATCTGTATAAGAAAGGCCAAATACTTAGAAAAATGGGGGGAGAAAATAGAAAGGGACTGAAGAACTACCTGGGCAGCATGCTCGAAAATATTTGAGGTGAGGGTCTCCTTGTTGGCGCACTCTTCGGCAACCACTTTGAATGAAGCCTGGGTGAGTACGCCCTTCACCATTTGGGGAGCCATTTGCTAGCAGTCCTCCATGAAAGACCAAAAATGCTCCCTTGGAACCTTATCCTTCGGGATGTGGGAGTCCCGTAGAGCCCGCTTTCAGGCATGCTCTACCATCTAGGATGAGGGCGCCAGTTCTTCTGCGAAGTTAAAACACAAGTCTTATTAAGACAAAGTCTCTTAGCCATATATCTACAAGATTAAGAATAAAAATGTCTAAGGGACAAACCTGGTGCAACCTCAGCGACGTCGTCGTTGGAGTCCCTCACCTCTTCCACCACGGCAGGGACATGTTTGCCCTTGCTTCTTCGGCGCTCTTCGAGATCCTCGGCAGAAGGGTCTGCTGCCGAAGAACCCAAAAAATCTGCCGATGTGGCGGGGCTTCGAGAAACCACACTGGTGGCTACATTGGTCAGCAGGACGGTTGGGACCTCAGACTGGCCACCAACCTCCTCAACGTTCTCCTGCGGTGGGGGAAGGGTGTCCTTATTTGCCTTCTTAGCCGAAGACGGCGCACTCCCGGATGTCTTACGCCTCTTGGAGGCACCCTTCTTTGTTTGTTCCCTCGTTACAGTTTGGCCGAGAAATAGGGACTTGTAGTAGGCAATCGCCCATCTCTGAAAAAGAAGGAAAACATCATTGTAAGTCCAAACGGATACTTATACTAAAAACTTTGGAAAGAAACTTACTTTCCAAAAAAGCTTCATAGGTGAGCTCCCCCTGAAGGAGCTTCACCAACCAGGACTCTTTTCCGTTAATGGCAGGAGCTGGCATGCCGAGGTCCATTTTATGCTCCTTTATTACCCCTAATTCCCGAAGGACCTCCTCGGTCATAAGTCTCCATCTGATGGGGAAGGGGTATAAGGAGCGTGGAGGGACCTCGGCATCCCAGTCGACGACAGCCCAGATACATCTATCTAAATCCACAAACTTTGCCGCCAACTCAGGAGTTAGCAGCTTTTTTGGGTCCACAACATCCATCTCCAGCTTTCCCCGAGCCAACCTGGTCGGTACATACGACCACGCCTCTGCCATTTTCCGGAAGAAGAACTTCCTTTGCCACCCTCGCCAACTATCCTTAGTATCGAAGGTGAACATATATTTCTTGCTCCCAGATCCCCGAGGTAGCATGAAATAAAAGCCACCCTTCGGGACCGGATAGAGCTTGTAGTACTGCATGAATATGATGAAGTGGGGTTCTATTCCGAAGACCCTACACATGCAGAGGAAGGCGTTAAATTAACAGTACGAGTTGGGAGGAAGCTGATTCACGGCTACGCCATGGAATTGGCAAAAGTCGCAAATCTTCTTCGGTGGAGGAAATCGAAGTCCGACCTTCATTTGGGCATGAAAAACAACAACCTCATCACGACTATTTAAAAAACTGAAGTGACCAAAAGGAGGAAGTCTAGTGGTGGCGTAAGAAGGAAGAAACAACTTGGTTGTCCACTTCGCTAGCTTTTCCGGAGTGAAGCAACAAGGGTGGGACATAAGAAGCTGCCAGCTCTCGGGGATGGCTTGGATAGACATAAGGGAGACAGGTGAAGACATGTTTGGCAAAAAGGTGACTTCAGAAAAAAGAATCGAAGGACTTCAGGAAGAAGAAAAATGACTTCGGGAAGCTAGAGAAAGCAAAAAATGAAGAAACCGAAGGACCTTTAGAATCAAAACCCACCAAAAGTTTTGCCGATATCAGGATTTGAAGACGTCATCGTGAATGGTGGCCGGAAATCACTCCGCCGCTAGCACCGCTGTGAAAAGAGAGGGGAAACACGAAAACAGGCAAGAGCAAAGTAAAAGCAAAAAGATAGCAAAGGAGGATTATGATGGAGGAAGGTTTATATAGACCGAGGAATGGTAGCTGAATTAATGTCATAATTGCTCCACGAAGGTGAGTCGCCATCATAAATTGTCTGTCGAAGACAAAAAGAGGTGGCTGGTATAACTGATGTAGCCTTTTCCATTCATTGCATGCCACGTGTCAGTCAGCACGTGAAACGAGGGATAGACTTTCTGAAACCCCAAAAAACCCAGGCACGTCGCTCCAGACTGACTTGCCTGGTTACGAGATGCGACGGTCGATGACTTGCAGCAGAAAAAGTAAAGAGATTGGGCACCTCGAGAACACCAAAGGGCAGATAGTGACACCTGGCCGGACAGGGCATGTCTTCGGGCAACGAAGTCTTCTTTTCGCAAACAACACACTCTGAGTCCTGAAGGTGCCCTTAGAAGATCTACAAGCCGAAGTCTCCACTTCGGCTTTTCGAGGGGGGGCATGTGATAGTCGTAGTGCTATCGCCCCTTACACCTGTGAACTTCGGCCAGATACCATGCTTGGCAAATCGAGCATCACCCGTAAGGAGTACCAGTACCGACCTGGGAAAGAGAAAGTCAGACACCTAGGGCATACGACCTTAGTGGCCCACCAGCACCTTGGGAATGACAGCACTGACCTTGGGAAAATAACGCGTCGCCTCCCTCGAAAAAGCGGCCAAACCACCTTCAGGGGAGAAGGACCAGCCACCTTCAGAAAGAGAAAATCCCCCCGAATTAGGATTTTCAGTGCTAAGGAAACCCCTGAACTACTGAGACAACTTCGGGAGAAGGGTCCTTATTTCGAACGGTGACTTCAACCAAGGGGACCTCCGGAGTACGGCAGAAGCAATTAAGGAGACTCTGACATGTTGCTTGCACACGTTACACACCGCCCTCATATGCGTTCTGACACGTTCTCCACCTCAAAAACACTAACTTGGGCGTCGGAGGCTCTTCCCCAGAAAAAGACTTTGGGGACCTCCTAACCCCTGTTTTCTGAGTGTTTCAGGTAGATTCTCCTAGGAAATATCCACTTCAGACATTCTCCCTCACTGGAAGTCCCTCCTGGTCTCATCATGTCACACTACGAAGACGCTGCAGGGCATCAGCCAAGACTTGAGTATTTTGGTACCTGGGAGGTATGAATACTAGCGTGGTATAATGGCTAAATAAGTAGTACTACACATCCGTATGAATGTGTAAGCTCATATGGTTATGCTGCTTGTAAGTTGTATATAGTTATGGACAAATCTAGCATATGATATGGATATGTACTTGTTGGGTTATGTAATGTGGTTTGCACATATGACCATGGGTCTAGCGGTGGGGCTTGTGCTTTAAACCATTGTGCTAATCTATGTTGTATTAGTAGCTTTCGGCTATGTGCAGTTTCATGTGTGTATAAACCTCTCCTCTTGGTTTGTTTAAGTTTTTGGAATGCTCTTGGTTATGTTACCAAGTTTATGTATATTCGGGTATGTGCAGGAGGCATGGATGCCTTTAGATAGGAGATGTTAATTATGTATCTATGAAGTCTATAACTATGTGTTGGATGGTTGATATTGAAGGTTTCTTGTGATCACTTGAGTAGATATGTTGGCTTGTGAACCTCCTTGGAGAGGACTTAAGCATATGCATGGAAGTATGTGTTTTCAAAAATAAATTTTGAAAGGGTATCTTTGTTGCCATGCATGATTGTACGCACACTTGAAAAGCACAAGAGCACAAGCATTGATGAATGAATGTGAGTAAACATTCATTGATGTGAGAAATTAATGTGGCGCTATGGCAAGTAGGCTTCATGGGGCATGCCCCTCAGTGCCCTGGCATATGTCCTTGTCCACCACAGGCTAGCGATAAAGGAACATAACACAAACACACACATAGTGCACTAAGTTTAATGTCCAAGCCAGTGCCCAGTGCTAGCGATAGACACCTGAGGGGCCATATTGAGGCCACATGCACATAACATCCTGGTAGGCACCCAAGGAGGGTGATAGGTGCCAACAATAGGCACCCAGGCATACCTTATTGGTGCAGCTAATGCACTAACCACTCAACACTTATAATAACACCACTGCTACTCCTAGGGTGAGCGATACGTGTGCATGGGTAGGTGCTTATATGGGGCGTGACAGGTTAGTCCATAAAATATGTAATAAACGTAAGCAAATCACCGTGGCAGCCCTCCTCAAGCTTAAGCTTGGTTTTATGGGAGTTTTGACACTAGTTAGCACTAACTTTGTGCCTAAGAAACCCTTAGATTCGCTACCATCACTGTGCACTTCACACTAGGTCACAAAACCTTCACTAAGTGCACTCCCCTCACTAAGCTTAGTTCATCAAGCACTTGGCTCTCTTCCAAACTTAGCACTAGCTCCATCGATGTTTGAATAACGTAGAAAACAGTCCATGCGAGCAAAATAACTCCTCACCTATTGCTAGAAATCCAAGAAGCCTTAGATAAACCCAAAAACTAGGGTTTTTGGTCTTCTTTAACGCTTTGATTGTCTTCTCTTTCCTTTTCTTGATTGTTTGCAATAAGGTGGCTGTGGGGGGATGTGGATGAGTTAAAGGAAGAATACCCATGTACTTCTCACTCAAGGCATCTACTACCACATTGCTTTTGCCCTTTGTTTACTCTATACTGCAGTCATAGCCCTTGATGTACTCTAACCATCTCCCATGCCTCATGTTCAACTCTTTCCAAGTGAACAAGTACTTTAGGCTTTCGTGGTTAGTGTAGATCACAAAGGAACCACCCATCAAGTAATGCCTCCATTACTTCAAAGAAAAAATCACTACTACCAATTCTAAGTCATGGGTAGGATAATTTTTGTCACCCACTCTTTGGTAGTCCAATTATGGTGCCAAAATTATGCATTTAAATTCCCAGGATTGATATGTCCTGTAGGCCATCAGAACAATACCCTTAATGTTCATACCCAAGTGGCCCTCTTGGGCACTATGTAAATACATGCATATTGGTCCAACCATTACACACATATTTGCATTTTATTCACATCATGGCAGCAAGGAAGAAGAACATTAGCAAGTCTTAATCTTGGCTACCATACATTAGGCAATCTTGTTAAGTTCATGTTTCTAGCCACTGCACCCAAACGTCTCTAAAAAAAATGCATTAATCTAGCTATGTACCCCCTATTTTATTTGCCCCATTATCAAGTAGAAACAAGGACCAAACCAAGGAATTTGGTTTCACATCAACAACCCACCTAGGAACCAAGTTATGGATTTTTGTAGTTTGTTAAAAAATTTTCACCAAATGAATAGTAAATTAGCCACATTTGCAACACCATAACTTTGGCTACAATGCTCCAAATGTAGGAATTCAAAATCCCAATTAAACCTTTATATGTTCTCTAGGTGTGCTCAAAATTTCATACAAATATTCATTCTACATAGGGAGATATAGAACTTTACGTACAAGGTTGAAATTCTATGCACTTTATGACTATTATGCCCATAAAAAATTTCATAAGTGTGTAAACACTTCATTCAAAAGGGGTAAGCCCACCAAGACTATCCCATACATGTCCAATACACATAGAAATTTCATTCTCTTTCATATAGCAAGTTTATGTGGTCAAAACAGAATTTACAAACAAGTAGCCTATCATTCACACTTAGACAGCTTGTGCAACACCTTCACATACATAGCAAAACCACCCTCAAATGTTCACATACAGTCCAAAATTTACATTATTACATGTAAATGCATCCATTAACTACATCATGGCCTTCACTCAGCTAAATACACGTAGCCAGTTTATAGGAGATGCTTGAGACACAATACACACCAAAACAGGATGCTGGACAGCTGCTGTGTAACACAATAAGCACCATCACTAAGAATACCATGTGCTCCTAAAATCACTAAAATTTCCACATCATAACTAGACACATGGAAGTTCATGTACCTGAAATTTTAGATTAAAAATAGAATTAAAAGAGTCAGTTTTAATGTGGTCTTTCTACTGGACCTAGAATGGGCAGATTTGAGGGGAGGTAAGTTTCATGGAAAAACTTAGTAAGGAGAACACTTTAACACTAAGGTAATGTAACCTTTAGCAATCACCTATATCCAAAGACACCAAAACATAAGAAAACATGATGATAATATCCAATATAGAGCATCCAAATGCAGCAATCAAACACAAACAACAAACACATGTATGCGGCAGCAACAACATTCAATGGTAGTCCGTAAACCATGTAACAAACATAAGTAAATCATTATGGTAGCCCTCCTCAAGCATAATAATGGCCTTAGGAGAGTTTTGACACTAGTTAGTACTAACTTTGAGCTCTAGAAACCCTTAAAGTCATTGCCACCACTGTACACTTCACACTAGGTCACAAAACCTTCACTAAGTGCACTCACCTCACTAAGCTTGGTTCATCAAGCAATTAGCTCTCTTCCAAACTTAGCCTTAGCTCCATGGATACTTGATATTATAGTAAGAAATTCGTGAGAGCAAGAGAACTCCTTACCTTTTTCTAGAAATCCAGTAAGCCTTAGATAAACCTAAAAATTAGGGTTTATAGTATTCCTTGATGCTTTGGATGTCTTCACTTGCCTTATCTTGATTGTTTTCATTAAGATGACTATAGAGGGATATGGAAGAGTTCAAGGAAGAACCCTAGTAGGTGGAGGTCAAATTTTTGGAGGAAATGGGGAGGAAATGATTTTTTTTCTAGCCTTATGTCTTTATTAGTCTTTAGTAATGACATGTTTGCAAATTTTGAAAACTTTAACCACACTTGGGCAACATTTTTACTAGCCATTTGGGATGGGAAAATGACAGTTTTTGAGCTTTTTTAGCCTTGGTCAAGGGTGATTTTCATCTTTATAAGAGTTTGGGACACTTAAGCCCCTAAGTGTCCTTAAGCGTTAAATGACTAACTTTGCCTCCTTGAGCACTTTGGTCCCCAACAATATCCTTAATTCAATCCATGTCCTCTTTTGCATAATTCCATCCACGTCCTTTCCTCACAATTCCATCTATGTCCTTTCCATAGCCATCTTTGGAAATTTGTGCGATTGGGTACCCAACTTTTGTAACCTTATAATTTAGTCCATAAGTTACTTGAAAATTGGGCAATATGACAATGCTTTCTTAAGGACCAAATTATCATTGTTTGTGCCACTTAGGGGAATGTATATTGAATACTTTACACTACACAATTCATACACTATGATGAAAATTAAAGCATACAGGTTTAGGTCTTTTATGTTGTAATTTTCCCATTTTTTGAAATTGCTAACATGCACCCCCTTAAAATTTTTTGTCCTAAAAAATTGCCTTTAGCTTGAGGTACTGTTCTGGATATCTCTCTTGCATTTCATTCTTAGTTTCCCAGGCCGCCTCTCTTTTAGAATGGTGTGACCATTAAACTTTTACCATGGGAATAGGCTTGTTCCTTAACTTTCCCGTATCCTTGGCTAAGATAGTTATAGGTTTCTCTTCATATGTCAGGTTAAGTTCCAACTATATGTCTTCCACTACAATAGCATGCTTTGTGTCCAATCGACAATTTTTAAGCATACTGATGTGGAATACATTATGAACACTTGACATGCTTGGCGGTAGAGCTAACCTATATGCTACCTGTTGCCTAGTAGCACCTTCGTTGTATGACATGGTGAGACCAGGAGGGACTTTCAGTGAGGAAGAATGCCTAAAGTCGAGATTTCCCTGCAGAATCTACCTGAAACTCTCAGAAAACAGTGGAGTCTTTTCCGCGGGTGGGGAGCCTCCGATGCCCAGGTCAGTGTTTGGAGTAGGATAGTAACAAATGGAGAGGTCTACTTTTTAGAGTCCTATCTCTCTTTACCTGGGGTGCTTACCGAATATTTGTAGAGGGGCGCACAGTAAAAGACCGCTTAACGTGGCCGGCCTAGATTATGACACACGTTCGGTTAGATGCGATCCGCATCCTCGAGCAAAAGGGGAGCATCTAGCCGACCACAGGCTGCCTGGCCAGGAGCCTAGGCCGCGTGAGGGTGGCGTGTCAGTGCGTCTTTATAGGCGGCGTGTTCGAGCGTCTCTGTAGGCAGCGTGTTAGAACGTGTCTTTGGCGGCATGTCGGGGATGTGCCAGAGGCTCGTTAATTGCTTCTGCCGTACTCCCAAGGTCCCTTTGGTAGAAAAGACCTCTTCGAAGTAGGAGAACTATCTCCCGAGGTTACTTAAGTATCCCAGGAATATCCTTGCCGAGGGTGGCCTTGTTTGGGGACGTCCTCTGCTATCGAGCACTGTTTGATTGTCTTACCGAGGTTGGTACTGTCGTCCCTAGGGATGAAGAATTACCAAGCTTGGATGTGAGGGGTTGGACATCCTTATTCTCGAAGTTGGTGCCTTCCTTCTGAGGGTGGTGCCTTACCCGAGCCTACGGGTTTGAAAAGTGATAGGCACTTCGGCTATCACATGCCTCCCCCCTGAAAAGCTGAAGCGAAGACTTTGGCTTTAATCTCCTGGAAGACGTTTTGCCAAACTCTGAGTCAGGACACTACTCAAGGGGGTGTTTCGTCATCGGAAGGCACTCCTTCCTGGTCAAGGAATCATCACCTAGTTCTTCAGCGACCTAGGGGCGCGTACTCCCTTTATTTTTACTTTTTCTGCTCTAGGTTAGTGAACCATCGCATCTTGTGATTAGGCGTGTCAGTTATGGATGGGCGTGCCTGGGTTTTCGCGGTGTCAGGGGGCGTGGCCTAGTTCCTCGCATTGGATGACACGTGGCCGCTGATGGATGGAAAATAGTTACGTTGGCTAAATTAATTGCGTCCCTTAGGCTTCGAGGAGTAATAATGAGGACGTTGCGTCTTCAAAGAGTAATAATGACGACGTTTCGCTTACCCTCTTCGGTCTATATAAGCGCCTTTTGCCTTATTTCTTCATACTCTTCTCTTTTGCTCTCATCTATTCTAGAGCTTTATCTCGTCTTTTTTCCTCTTCCGGTGATGGTTTTAGCGGCGGAGCGATTTCCGGCAACCCCTCATGATGGCGTCCAGGAATCCAGATTTTAGCAAAACCTTCGGTGGGTTTTTCCTCCTATAGCTCTTTTAGGTTTTGTTTTTCCGAAGTCCTTCGATCCTCTTCTTTCATTTTCCCCGAGATCACTCTTCTTCTTCTTTTTTAAAGAGATGTCGAGTCCAACTCCATTGATCTCCATCCGTCCTCTCCCGAAAGCTTTCTCCCTCTCGAGTCTCATCCATGTTGTACCACTTCGGAGAAGATGACGAAGTGGATGGCCAAATTCTACCTTCCTTCTTACCTTATCCCAAGGTTGCCTTTCCTGGGTTCATACGGTTTTAGTGCTCATTCAGGTGAGATCACTGTTTACCGAGCCCAACTAAAAGCCGGTCTTCGGTATCCTCCCCATTGGATGATATGTGAGTTCTGCAAGTTTCACGGGATTGCCGTGAACCAGCTCCCTCCTAATTCTTATTCTTACTTCAATTCTTTCCTTTGCATGTCTGGGGTTTTTAAGATGAACCCCCACTTCCTTTTCTTTCTGGAATACTACAAACTCCACCCGGTCCCGAAAAGTGGCTTTTACTTCCTGCTTCCCCGAGGGTCCGAGAGCAAAAAATTCACTTTCACGATCGACAATAGGGATAGCTGGCGGGGGTGGCAGAAAAAATTCTTTTTTGTGTCAGTTCCCGAATCTTGGAGCCACGTACCAACCAGATGGGCTTCGGGGACACTTAAGATCGACGTCGTCGACCCTAGGAAGCTTCTGACGTCAGCGTTGTCCGCCGAGTTTGATGAGTTCGATCGGCGAATTCTAGTGGTTGGGGATTGGCATCCTGAGGCCCCTTCGCATTCTCTGTACCCCTTCCTTATTAATTGGGAACTCATGACCGAAGAGGTCCTTCGGGAACTAGGGGTAGTGAACGCACACAAGTCAAACCCGAACATGCCCATGCCCGTTCTTCCGGGGACGAAAGCATGGCTAGTGATGCTTCTTTAGTGCGAGATCTCGTACGAGGCTATTGCCGAGAGCAAGTTTTCTTCCAGGTTTTGCGTACTTGTGTTCCTTTTGGACTTACACTAATGTCTTTTCCCTTTGCAGAGATGAGCGATCAATCTGCTGACTTCTACATGTCCCTTTTCCTCGGCCAGGCCGAGAAAGGGTAGCAGACGCGAAAGAAGACGTCTGCTAAGAGGAAGAAGACTACTAGAGGGCCCTCTAAGGTGAAGAAGGCCAAGGTAGATGCTCTTCCTCCTCCCGAAGATGTTGTGGAAGTGCAGGATCAATCGCCCGCGCCTTCCCCCGTCCCTGCCGACCGTTCCTCAGATCCTGCTACTCCCAAGGTTGTTCTGGGTTTGGACGCCGTCGAGACTGCGGTGGAACGAACTTCAGTCTGCGCACTCAAAGAGAGCAGGGGGAGGAAAGGCAAGAACATTCCCAGTGAAGTTCGAGAAGTGGACGAGGGCAAGGACGGCGTGGCCGAAGTTCCACCAGGTTTGTTCCTTAGCCATTCTTCTAGGAATCTTAGTATTTTTCGTATCTATGATTTTTTAGATGAATGGCTAAGGGATGATGTACTGACGGAACTTCGGCGTGATCTCGCAGAGGATGTAGCTCACGCTCCTTAGTCGGAGCCTCATGCCGGAAGAAGGGCTCTTCGGGATAGGCGTATCCTGAAGGACAAAGTGCCAAGGGAGCCATTCTGGACTTTCACGAAGGACATGAATTTGTTCTCCGAGGACAGCCAGTTAATGGCTCCCCAGATGGCGATAGGTGTCCTTGTTAATGTTGTGCCCAAAAGGCCAATCATGAGATGATTGTATTTTTGCACATTGAGTCATGATATTTTATTAAGGCATTAATCCAGCAATTATGTTTGTTGTTTTTGTTTCTGCGTAACTTAACAAACATAATTGTAACCCAGAATAATGATATTCTCAAACGTCCCTAGTCTAGTATTATTGTGGAGTGGGTTGCAACAATACATAACGACTAGCATATGTGGAGACTAATATGAGATATGTAGTCTGCACATGGGTACAAGTTGGAGAACTTGTGTACTAGACCGACCCACCATGAGAACACTACATGGATTGTTATATGAGTGTCATAAGTGATTCTCATAGTGATCATGGTATATGTAGTCCTTCGACCTAAGATCATCAAGGTTCCCTACATGTGAGTCACATACTTTGATACTTTCCTTTGTTGCTCATAACTGAGTGAACTTGAAGGAGGTCATTGGGTACGTCACATCTCATGCAGAGGGATTTGTATGATCAAGATGGGAGTTGTCCCTCCTATGTAACGGGAATGATATCTTCGAGCCCCTTGATAGAGTAAGACTTAGAAAAATGCATGGCCATGCTCGGATGAATTGATATATGATATCAATGTCATCAGTTTAAGTTGGTCTACTCGGTAATCAAGAAACCAAAGATTGGGCTATACGAGAGTGACACATTCCATGTCTTGTGCTTAGTCTTGATATCTTGGACAAAGGGACAGTGGCATATATCAGTGATGATCATAAAGGTTTAGTCGAATCATCGACAATCTTGTCACTTGGGTAGCAATGATGTGTTGCTAGACACCGCTCATTGCTTATGATCATAAATGTGATTTATGATCATTGCCAACNGTATTAATAATGGGCCCAATAGTTGAGCCATTATTAAGCCCGAAATTAAAGCCTAATTGGATTAGAGCTTTGAAACCCATTACGCCTGGAAGTTGAGTCTCACTATAAATACAACTTCTAGTGAGAAATTCACAGGTCTTGTTGCCCTAGCCTCTCAAATGGACAGCCGCACTCTTCTCTTGCAATTCCTTGGAGGACGCAAGCTAGCACTGCGAGCGCAAGAGAAACGCATCTGCCGGGACATGGTAAATCTTCGGGCCGAGCTCGGGGAGAGCAAGAAGGAGCTCCCCCTCGACCTTTCGGCTAAGGTTGAGGACCACGGTTCAAAATGCATTCCCCTCTCGTCGGAGAATGAACCCCTTTGGAAGGAAAAGGCAGAAGATGCTGAAAACCTTAAGAAGGCGCTCGCATTGAACGCCGAGCTCCAGGCCGAGGTTGATTTGTTGAGGAAAAGGGACAAGAGCAAGAAAAAGAAGAAGCTGGAGAAGAAGGTTGCTGAACTTACGGCCGACCTGGCAACACTAAGTGCCGAGAAGGACTAGTCGGACCAAATGATGAAGGTGTCCTACCAGGACGACTTTTGTCTGGCGCGACACTAGGTCCTTTCTCGGTTCCCTGGGCTCGACCTCTCCTTCCTATCCACTCTGGATTTTCCCAAGGAGCCCAGGTGGACATGGTCAAAGCTGGAGTTCCTCAACCTTCCTTCTGCTGCACCTGTGCCTCCGGATGAGCCTGCCCGAGAAGATGCCGACGCCAAGGAGACACAGGACCCTCCTGCCCAGCCTTAGATTTTTTCCTTCTTCTTTTTCCTCTTGTAACCTTGTAATCTTGCTCTTAGTAATTAAATTCTTTCTTTCAAAATTTGGCTAAGTCCTCAATAATTTCTCATTTCCAAGGGTTGTTTTGACCACTTTCGATCTGGGACCCTTAGTAATATACTTCTTGCACTTTTTATCGACCATCTTCGGGAGAATGCTATCTTTGGTGAATTCCTTAAATCAATAACCAACCTACTCAGCTGATGTGTTCGGTTGATGCGTGCTTAGGGAAAAATGTCCCAACAGATTTTGAGGAAAAAATGCCACTTTCTCAAGTGCTTATTTACTCCATGTTCGGTAGGGTTTCTTAGGTGGAGCTATTCTTTCCGAAAATTTTCTGTACATAGAAAAATTTATAACTGTACAATTTTCAGACAAGCTTTCAAGCGTAAAACTTTTTCAAAGCATCCGATTGCCAAGTATTTTTTAGTTCTCCACCTTTGGGGTCATCGAGCTTGTAGACTCATTTCCAAACTTCATCCAAGATCAGATAAGGTCCCTCCCAATTAGCATGAAATACTCTGTGAGATGGTTTTCGGGGCTCGAACTCAGCCTTTCAGAGAATGAGGTCTCCCTTCCCTATTCCTTTTGGCCTAACGCGCAAGTTCGCGGCTATGGCCACTCTTTGCTGAAAGGCCTTCCTTCTGAGTTTAGCCACCTCTCTGTGTTCGTCAATTAGGTCTAGCTTAGTTGTCAATCCAAGGTCATTCCTTCCTTCGTCGAACACCTGTATTCTGATTTATGGCTGTACTACCTCGATAGGCATAATAGCCTCTGTGGCGAAGACGAGTGAAAAAGGTGTCTCACCCGTGGTCCTTCGGGGCGTCGTCCGATAACTCCATAGCACACTAGGAAGTTCTCCTGGCCATTTTTCCTTTGCTTCCCCTAACCTCTTTTTCAGACCCTTTTTTATGGTCCTGTTGGATACCTTTACTTGTAGGTTACTTTGGGGATAAGCTACTGGAGCGAAGTGCATCTTTATTCTGAGCCTGGTGATGAATTCTTGGAATCCTTTGTCCGTAAATTAGGAACCATTATCGGCCATTATCAACCTCGGTATGCCAAATCTATGCATAATGTTCTTGCAGATGATTTTTTGTATATCCTTTGCCGAAATAGTTGCTAGGGGTTCTGCCTCGACCCATTTAGTGAAGTAATCCACTGCCACTACGCAGAACATCACTCCTCCAAGTGCTGTCGGGAGTGGCCCGATGAGGTCTATGCCCTAAATTGCAAAGGGACAGGGGTAATCTACCGAGGTTATTAATTCCGAGGGCAGCCTTTGGATGCTGGCGTGTTTTTGGCAATTGTCACATTTTTTGACAAACTACCTTGCATCCTTTCTTAAGGTAGGCCAGACGTATCCTTGGAGGAGTATTACTCTTACCAAGGCGTCAGTTCCGATATGGGAACCACAAGCCCCCTTGTGTACTTCTTTGAGAACTGTCCTAGCATCCTTTTCGCTGACACACCTTTGTAGCGGGCTTGCATACCCCTGCCGGTATAACCGTTCACCAATTAGTAAATATCATTCGAAATGTCTTCGCACTTTTGCCGCTTCGTGAGGATCATCGAGAAGCTCTGTGGTTGCAAGATACCTCTTTATAAGATCTTTCCAACTTTTTTTTCAAGGTCACCATGCTCAGCATAGCTATGCTCGGGTGTTTCAATACTTCGGTGAACCTTTTTGATTTGGCCAAGCTGTCCGCTTCGGTATTGTCACTGTGAGGTACATTTTCAATTTGTACTGCTTCGAATTCCTAGATGAGCTTTGATACGTAGTCGTGATATTTTGCCAAAGTCGAATCTTTTGCGCTATAGTCCCCTGCCATCTGCCGCACCACTAGCTGGGAATCGTTTTGGGCTTTTAGGTTTCTTACACCAATCTTTCTTGCCAGGCGTAACCCTGCTATGAGAGCTTCGTATTCTGCCACATTGTTGGTGACGTTGAACCCAAATTTGATGGCTTTCATGACTTCCAAACCTTCGGGGCCGCAAATAACTACTCCAACAACCTGGTGCTCAGAGTTGGAGGCCCCATCTACAAACAGAGTCCATTCTGGCTCACTTTTGCCGAGGTTCAATTGATCACCTTCGGTAACGGGTACTTCAGCAATGAAGTCTGCTAGAGCTTGGGCTTTTATTGCTTTCCTTGGCTCATAAGTAGTATCATACTCGCCAAGCACTATGCACCACTTGGAAAGCCTGCCCAAATGGTCTACTCTCTTCATGACATCCCGAAGAGGTAGGTTACTTCGGATAATAATGGGGTGAGCTTGAAAGTACGGATGCAGTCTCCTGCTTGCTAGTACCAGGGCATAGATAGCTTTTTGTAGTAGGGGATACCTGACTTCGGCGCCATGTGGGGACTTACTCACGTAGTATACTGGCCATTGCTCCACCCCCTCTTTCTTCACGAGAACCGAACTCAATACTTTCTCCATAACGGTGAGGTATAGTACAAGGGGTTCTCCCTTTCGTGGTTGCCGAAGAGTGGGTAGATGAGCTATATAAACTTTGAGTTCTTCCCAAGCCTTTTGGCAATCCTCGTTCCAAGGATGGTCATCATTTCCGAGGTTGCCACTATTTTTTGCTGCCTTTGGTGAGGATCTTACAGAATGCTCGGCAGCGATCCCCATATCTAGAAATGAATCTGCTCAATGATGTTATTCTCCTAGTGAGCCTTTGCACATCCTTTGTTGTAACAAGATTTCAGAATTCAAGTAGCGCTTTGACTTTTTCTGGGTTGGCATCGATACCTCTTTCTGATGCCATAAATCCGAGGAACTTGCCTATGCTTACACCGAAGATACATTTTTTGGGATTGAGGTGAATTCCGAATGCTCTAAGTTAGTGGAAAGTTTCCTCCAAATCTGTAATGTGACTACCAGGCAATTTGCTATTTACTATCATGTCATCAACATAGACTTCCATGTTCCTCCCTATTTGGTCATTGAAGACCTTGTTCATTAGCCTCTGGTACTGGCTTCTACATTTTTCAGCTCACAGGGCATTCTGACGTAGCAATATGTACCGACTTCGGTGATGAAGGCGGTTTTTCCTCATATTCGGGGTCTATCTTGATTTGATGATACCCACTGAAGGCGTCAAGAAAGCTCAGGAGTCCATATTCAGCGGTCAAGTCTACCAATTGATCTAGTGGCAGGAGAGGATACGAATCCTTAGGGCAACCATCATTTACGTTTCGGAAGTCGATGCACATTCAGAGCTTGTCGCTCCCTTCTTTTGTGGCAATAACTACATTAATTAGCCATTCGTGGTATTTGACCTCCCTGATTACCCGCGCATCTATTAAGTGCTGAACTTCTATTTAGACGAAGTTGTTTTTGTGTGCCGAAAGGCTTCACTTTTTTTGGCGGACAGGCTTTGCCTCTAGGCTCACTTTAAGGCTATGCTGTATTATGCAAGGGTCTACCCCAGGCATGTCTTTTGGAGAGTAGGCAAATAGATCTTTATTCATTAGAAGGAAAGATACAAGTATTTCCTTGTCAGCTTCAGCCAATTTTTTCCCTATTTGGGTATTCCGGCCTGGGACAAGCTCTATGTCTTCCGTTTCTACTTTCTCAGAATCTTCTGTTCCTTTTCCTTCTGATTCTTCTACGAGTGTGACCTTCATTTTCGTAGTCTACATGCAGTTTGTCATCGAGGCTTTCCTTGCCCTAACGAACACCTTCCTCACCTCCCCCTGGTAAATGAAGATCTCAGCATCTCCATCCTTGGTGGCGAAGGTGACAGTCAGGTACTTCACATCCGGGCGGATGTGGAGGTTCCCTTGCGTTTGCCTCCCAAGAATGGAGTTATATGATGAAGGGATATCTATGATGATGAACCTTGTTATTATAAAGGCAAACAGCTCATCTTTGTTGTTTATTGAAGTTCCCCTTAGCATCAGAAGAAGATCAATCCAGCCGAGGATGGGGATTTTGGACGGTCCCACTCCAAAAGTAGGAGAAGTGACAGACTTGAGGTCGTTCCTTGAAATACCCAAACTCGGTAGCAATTGTGAGAATAGGACGTACGCGTTTCAACCATCATCAAGAAGCATTCTCTTGACGTCCTAACTTCCTATCCTCACCATAATCAGCAGTGGATCATCATCAGGGAATATGACAGTGGACCCATCTTTCCGAACAAGCTTTTTTGATGGGTTCCCATATTCCATCACCGAAATCTCCCTAGCTTTTTTTTTCCTTTCTGCCGATGGCAGTCCTGTTGGGATCATTTGTATTACTCCTGCCGAGGGTGGCAAACGCCTTTTTGGATTTCGGTTCCGGCGCCTGTCGGAGTCATACTCCTCGTCATCTCCTTTTCCCTCATCTTCTCTCCTTCCTTTTGGGGAGGGCATCTGCAGGTAACGTCGGAGTTAACCTTGCTTTATCAGCGATTCTATGTACTTCCTTAGTTGGAAGCAGTCCTTGGTATCATGCCCGTGATCCCGATGGAACTGGCAGAACTTTTTAATGTTCTTTTTGTTGTCCGAGGTCATGGCCATCGGTC